>JAGXCT010036654.1:0-16457 GCA_022495035.1 Philopotamus ludificatus | reverse complement strand
AACGAAAAAGTTGACATTTATGATTATTTTCAATGAAAAATAAACATCAACTTTTAAGATAATTAATTAGCCTTGGAATCCGATCGACTTATCGTGTCCACTCCAAGAGAACACTTTCTTTAGGGTATGGGGAAGTGCGTTGAATTTCTGATAAACGATAAACGTCTTAAATTCAAATGACGAACTACGAGATGTATACCGAACATTCTTGTGCGGAAAGAGTTGATATTCGTTCGTAAAAGTAATACTTAAAGGTATTATTTGACTCGGGACGATAAATCCTTCCGTCCTTTTCTTGTTCTCGCAGGTAGACACGGGTGTTGATAGTACATCCGAAGAGCGGTGATAATACGCTTTGCCCAAGATGGATCAACACTCGCAGCAGTCGAGTTGTCCCGTGTTATATAGAATTTTCCGAACGGTGAAATCGTGCTCGGCGACTGCCAGTCTGCGGCGAGCAGAATGTCAAATCCGTCGACGGCGAGGAGCCGAGTCGAGCGGAGTAGATAAGCGAGGAGGCTCTAGAAGTGTCCGCGAGCAGAAGCACACCTGGCGAAGAGCCCCCTCCCCCCGGAGGCCGCCAAACGAGTTTCAGTGCTCACCACCTGGTTTCTTACGTAAATTCGTACAACTCGCATGTTTCGTATGCATATAGGCTCGCGTAAGTAAGTATATTTTGACGGGCCCGTGTTATTACACACCGAGCAGAGGAGGCCGAGATGAAATCCGAAAGAGCCACGAGCACGCGCGCGCAGCGTGTCACACTTAGAAGCGAAAGGGTTAAGAGAGCGACACGCACTGCTAACGCGGCCACTCTGCAACCTGTTTGGTCGGATTCTTCAGCTGACGTACAAAAATGTCAAACGGAGTCGCGCCTGCATCCTCTGCTCCCGTCCAGACGCACTAATTACCGCGGCAAGGCCGGCCCGTCTCCGCGGGGAGGGCTGCTGCCGTCGGCCCTCCTGGAAAATACCATTCTCGACCGTTGCCAGACGCCACTTCGACGAACGTAAACAAAGATGAAGGAGACCGGAGGCGTATGCAAACAAGACCGATTAAAAAAAACACTCGTTTCGCGGAAAATGGCAATCGCGGCGAAAACAAATTTTGCCGTTTTATGTTAATTGGGTTAGGTCGGGTCTCTCGGCAAACTTTGAACCCGGAACCCTAGAGCGTCTACGTTACCACACTACTCGATCCCGAACAAGTAAACAACTCTCGTTTGTTTATAACGAACTCGAAGCATAAACAGCGCGCCGCCGGGATCTGTTTATCCGGAGCCGAAGATCAGACCGCGTCGAAAAGGCGTAAGTGGTATGGCGCCTCATACCTTGCGTCGTAGCTCCGAGCACTTGTCACTGCGGTGGGTGTGGCGCGTGGTACGCGCGAGCCACGCGGACGGCGGAGGTGCACTGCGCCGGCCCGCCGCCCCCCACCAGCCGCGGCCTACGCCCCCCAGCCTGGACCCCAGGGAACTGTCCCCAGGACCGAGGACCGGGCCAATTGCACGTTGCTGGCATTTCGCGACACTCCAAATTATGGAAAATCGCAATCCACGACGACCAACAAGCCCAATTGTCACAATTCTGTTGTTGTTTAGGTACACTTGTTTTGGGGTACAGTGGAACCAGTAGCGCGCCGACAATGTTCGGCGACTGTGTGCAGAACTTCAATTAGCGCCCCCGCAGACAGGGGCGCGCCGTCCATATGGGCAGATTGTGCGGCGCACAATAGTAAATATCAATTCATTTAACTTTCTTAAAATCGAAAAAAATCGATTAAATTTCTAATCCTCTTACATAAAATGTTTATTTTTTATTGTAGCAGGGGTTATAAGGGCTCCAATTAAAATTCTGCACCCAGGCGCCGGACACTATCGATGCGCCACTGCCTGTAGACGTACCGTTGTGCTCGACGAATATAATTAATTTTAATAAATTAAACGCGCCTAATTATCTGCCGCCTGTGTGCGCCGCACAATCTGGCCATATGGACGGTTGTGAAACACAATGCAGTTGCATTAGCTCTAGACTGCGCTCTTCGACATGCTCATCGATATCTTTGTTATCCACCTTCAGTCCAGGAGGAGATTGGACAAATACACGGATTATCGGGCACTGTCGTAAATTTTAAATGGCCGAAGCTTCTTCCAAGCAAAAGTGAGGGTCCTCTTCTGACCGCTATTTTTTTGCGAAGGTTTTTAAACTTTACAAAAAATACAAATAATAACGTGTGATCCTTCCTTCACCTCTCTTCGTCGTTTTATTTTTCGAAACGACGCAAATTTTTCACAGTTATACGAGGTGCTCCTTAAGCGAGGTTCCACTGCATATCAAATGCTTATTTTATTGAGCTTGTCAAAAAGGTTTTGCGTTTACGTCTTTGTAGGGACAGATAATTAATTAGAGAGGTAACGTAGATTCTGGGTTAGAAACGATATATAAATAATATACTTTGTGCAGGAGTTGTTAATGAATTTAACGACGATCCTCAAACAGGTCATGGTGATAGAACATGGGATATGACGTCGAAACTAAGACCAGATCATCTCAAATAAAGCTCGTGTGCTTGAAAAGACATTATATCATATTTAATGTCGATTTTTAGGGCGCCCCATATAATCTGGAGACTGTGTGCGCCACGCAATCCTGCCATATGGACGGCGCGCCCCTGCATGAGATCTTGTCACCAGATTGAGCGATGAATCATGACATTCGTTCAAAACAATGCCGTTTTAAAGTTTTATTATCATTATAAAAACGATAATTCCGCGCAGTTTTAATCAAACCTCGTACTTGCATCCTCCGTGTTGAATAAGAGATTACATAGTCGTGAGTAGCTAATTTATTTATTGTATTTCCGATTGTATATTTCGATAAATACACCAAATACAATTCATTCTCTGTATTCGTTTTGTGAAGATTGTTCTAACCGATTTGAATAAATGACATAATGTCAATTTTTGTAGAACGCTCTTTGTGTGAGAGGCTGTGAAGCGACTTCCTCTTTGACAATTTTTTCGCAAGCAGACACCACTAGAAGGTCATCTGGATTGTTTACATCTGTAGAAATCCGACGACGCAAATAACAGACGCCGACTATTGCGCTGTTTATTTGATCAATTGTGTTTTGATTCTGGGAGAACGATGGAGAGTGGCCGGCCAGCTACCGCCGAGCCACTTTGATCCTTCAGCAGCTCGAGCCCAATAATAACTCTTTCGGCAATGATCAATAATCGCAAATTAGAGACAGGTTCGCGGGCAGCATCCCCGCGCGCTTGTAAATCTGCCAGCGGCGTCTGCTGCTAACCAAAACAAACAGTTCCGCGAACATCCGACTCCATCGGTTCGAGAACACGCGGCCGATATCATCGCCCGAATTAATCGCCGGCTTATTCGTTGAACTGCCATTTGTTATGTTGAAAAATTTATTTTCTCAATATTATCCAATCGGCCGTATACATCCCGAAACAGTTCCTGGTGAACGGGAGTTTGTTTACAGAAGATCGGCGGCGGTGCTCCAGATTGACCTTAGGTGGATCTGTGAACCGTCAAACACAAATATACACATGTCAGAGATGATGTTCCGCAGAACAATGGCTGGATACACTTAAGGTATATAACACTTGAATTATAAAGAATAATCACAGGTGTTGACTCGGCCGCTGTAATACGTTGTACTTTGTAATGTCTAATAAATTTTACGTTTTATTGTTAATTTCATGATATATTAAAATATATATACATATAGTATAATAGCAATAAATCGATAAATGATATATAATAATCGATGTATGACTACAGTATACAGTCAACCCTCCTATAGCGCAAAGTTTCTTCACGCCCGCGCGTTATATTTTGTTGACAACAAAAGGCCATTAGCCTTTATTTCGCTTGACAATGTATTATATATTAACCAAATATGTAATTTTTGACAATTATTTTTTTGTGAAATGAAGGTCGTCAGCCTTCATCCCACCCCTATGTTGACCAGCCCCACTCAGAATTCTTCGGAATGGTCACCCATCCGAGTACTATCTGCAATCAGTAGCGGTTAACTTGACAATCATAATTCGATTGTAATTTTTATGGTCCTCCATAATATTTAATCGCTTCACGACAAAAATGTAATTTTAGTATTTCGTAGAAAACGTAGAAATTTTAATCGATTTTAGAAAGTTTAGTATTTAATATTTTCCAATTTGTCCCCTCTTGGCGCGCATAATTTTCCGGCGCTTGTGTGCGCCGCACAATCTCGCCATATGGACGGCGCGCCTCTGATCAGATAGGTTTTTCCAAGTACTGTCAGAGCTCATTCGCAATTTAATACATAACCATAATAGATTGTTGTTGCTTACCATAACACTGGCTAATGATTAAATAAATTAATATTTGCTTTTAATCTAATATTAATACACGCATAAAAATAAATTCAATATATTTTATTTCATAAGAAAAAGGCGATTAACCCTTTAACCACTATCGTCACGCCGGCATGACAACTGCGACACGTTCAGAAAGCATTGCTCAAAAAGTTATTTGGTAATGTGTTCATTCAATTCATGGAAATATTTAGAATCGAAACTATATTTTTGCATTTACAAAATTAATTCGCGTACGGAACATAATTATTTAAATTATTCATAGCCGTGTTAAAAAACAAAATAATTTCTTTAAAATCGAACATTAAACATGGCGCACATGTAATGGTATTAGGGCCAAAATAAGAATAACAACGTTATGTCACTTTGAAAGATGGAGGTGCGGTGACAGTTCCGCGCATCATTTCAATATTTTAACTTTTTTTAAACAATTTCTAGTCAATATGTATATTAAACAGTAAGTTATTTTTATTTAGAGCATATATTAAATTTAGTGAATTATTTAAAAATAAAAAATAGTTTATCAATTGACCTTTGATATGTCACAACAAATAACTTTCATTTCTAGTAATCGTAAACACTATTTTATTACAGATTCAGTTGCATTGTTTGTCGCCATCTCAGTACAGCAGAAGTATCCACGGCTTTGAGGCCATTTTATTTTACTGTACATCCGGATTTGTTTGGAAAATTTCCTGAACAGAGAGTATTTTATTATTATTTAAATTATTATTGATTAAAAATGATTATAGCTTGGTTAAATAATATATTTATTATACAGCTCATCAATGAAAATTCTTTAAAACATCTCAGTTCTATATTAGAAGCCCAACAGGCAAAAACGCAATTGCCATCGACGTCGTTGGCTTTTTATCTCAGAGAAAAGAATGCTCCTAAAGGTTATCTATAAAATATAACTTCTAATAATTTTGCAATACAACAATTGATTTATTTTCATTCATTATAGGTAATTTAAAGTTAGTTAGTATAATTTTATCCGGAAATGATGTGCGCCAATCGGTGCTGACAATATTGAAAGCATGCCAAATATCGACCGAATATGTTGATAAAATATCCAAACCTAAATCGCAAAAGAAAACACATAGGTATGTATTAACCCTTTGGATGCCACCATGGTTTTTTATGAACTTGCCAGAATTGCCGTGATTCTGATATTAAAAATAATAAAATGGGTTCTCTAATTTGTAAACAGTATGCCGTGTTTCCACCAATATTTCGTCCTCGACGTGATTGTTTCCGAGTTTCATTGTTACAAAGGGGCCACAAATGTACACGTGCATAAATAAAACATGTATTTTTTGGATGGGACACATTTTTTAATGAAATTATACCTGCGATGGGGAGACCCAAACCGTCTTAGTATGCGGTTTTTTTGTAAAGAGTTTCCCTCTCTTGGCCATTGCTGGCATTGGACGTGTATCCTCTACTTTGTTGGTATTAGATTTTAACCTCCTGACTGTGTCCAGACAAGCAGGAGAGTTTTTGCCTCGGTATTCGTTTTTCCTTTCTCTAAGGCTGCTTGTAACGAGGCACAGGTGACAAGTTGCGAGCGACCACACACAACATATATATAAATACACATACATACGCACATCTGCCCAAAACGAGTCTCAAGCAGCAAGTCAGAAGTGATTATTAACCTTATCGCACAGAAGCAATCCTTTGATCATGGAAAAGGACTCCTCAATGAGAGGGTCCCCTAGAAAGAAGGAAGAGGAGCGAAATTATTAAGACTAGACCGTACATCGGTCAACAGGTTAGGGTTAACCTTCCCAGGGCATTCTGGCTCTGTGGTGAGAAATTTGTTAGAGACCAGATTTGTTTCTGCACATAAGGATGCCTGTACATATACATGTACATATTTTTCCAGGGGTGCACTATTTTGTTAAGAAATTATCAAAGTTTTCTTGGGTTTTTAGTCAGCTGGACATAATGGATGCAGGGTTATGTTGACTATAATGTAAAAAAATGATTTGGCCTTTTCTAGATTGGATTTTATCTAGATGGAAAATCTAGATTTTCACACGAATTGGTTTGTTTATAAGAGATGCCAGCAATTTTAATGGTATGGTTTTTCAATCCGATATTTTTTCTTCCCTGAAAAAATACGCTGTCAATTTTTTAATACCCAACACAGACCGTCCAAAATGTATTGCATACTTTTATTATTTTACGATGCCGAGCAGTCGTTTTGAGCAATACTAGGAAAATGATAATAATAAATAAATAAATCGGCCGTGGCTACCAAAGGGTTAAATTTGTATTTATATAACAAAAAATATAACATGAGTCTCATTCTTTCAGAATGTTTGCATATAATAGTCCTTTCAATGAAAATGATTTTTTATACACTGCTTTCGTTATGCAAGAGGAAATAAATTCTACACGAGACATCAATTCATTAAAGTATGTATATTATTTATTACAATATCATTGATATGAATTGACTTTTAAAATAAATATCAACTTCTTGCGTATGTTTCAGAGAATGGGTTAAGAAAAATAATTCCAATGCCAGAGAAAAATACGATGCTACGAAAGCAACTAGAATTCATATCGAAGAATTGAAAAAAACACTTATGCACCAATATCAATTGAAAGAGGTAAAATTCTACGATTAAACTGTATTACATATTATTTGTTTACAATCAATCATGAATTATTTTTAATCCGGTAGCAGATTATTTTTGGGCTCCTAATATCATATCGACCGACAATCTGTCTCTTGAGATTTATAGATTTAGCTGCTATTAGGTATTCACGTTATTATATCAATTTGTCTGCATCAGTAATTTTGAATCTAACGAATTTGTACCCTATGATTTTTTTAACTCTATCCCATTTTATTGTTCGATAAAACGGAATGTGCGACTTGTTCATTTTTAATTCCATTATTAATACAGCATGTATCAACCAATTTCCTCAATTTAATTGACTTAAATCATAGGTTCCTAAACTCTTTTGCTCTGTTGACACCTTACCTGTCTAAAATTGAATTTTTTTAAATTGAGCAAGATTTTTTTAAAGCTGAAAGTATTTGATGTTTGACCGAAAGATGATAATTTAATTATGAAAAAACAATCCATATAGCCACAAAATTTAAATCTTTAACTCAAAGATGACAATCGAATTTTTTTTTATGTTTGACTGAAAACTGAAAATTTCGTCTAAGAAACATAAGTGAAAGCGCGTATTGAAAATGTAAACTACCTAATCTTTTTTTAAAAAATGAGCAAGGGCCCCTGAATGCATCATTTTTCATTAATCTAGCTATGCGCTTGGCTAACACAATGCTGCTCACTTTGATATGGTATTTAATAGACTGGACAATTGTAAAAATCTATTATTTATATTCATACCTTTATGAAAAATTCACAACATGTAGGTAAATATTTGGATTTAGAACAACTCAAACCAAAACCTAGTAAATTATTACGTAAAATCATAATCATTGGCACGACAGCCTTATTGTAGAGCCCTGGCCTCATCCAACGCCCTTCTCCATTTTATCCGGTCTGCCGCTACGTCGTTCCATCTTCCAGTAAGTTTATGCTGCATTAATGATATCCCTCTGTACACAGTCCAATCATCTCAGCCTCGGTCTTCCTTTACTCTGGGGATAGGAAGGCTTGTTAACCATTAGCCTTTTCGGCGGCTGACTGTCACACATCCTTGACACGTGACCGGTCCAACAGGTTCTGGCCACTCTGACAACAGTTGTGACCGATCCTTGTATAGTCGGTACAGCTCCTCATTGCTTCAAGAGTAGATGCGTTTAAAGTCCAAATAGTATCAGTTTTCCAATATGGTTCTTCTTCGTACTTCCAAATTGGTTTCATTGTTATTTGTAATAAGTGAGCCGAAATATGTGAATTCCTGGATGGCCTCGAAGCTGTACTCTTCGACTCTCAGGAAACAAAGGGTTCGTCCTTGGCATATGGGCAATTATTTTGTCTTGGACGCGTTGATCCTTAGCCGATCTCATTATTCGCTTATTTATCAACTTTTGAGAAATATTGAGACTCCTCATCGCCTCGTATTGCTAACTGCTGATAACCGTTTTAAACTGCACCCTAAGTTTTTTAGTTTGTGTGTAATGTAGCCTAAAAGGGCTCCTATCATGTGGACACCCATTTTTTTTCTGCTTGACATGGACCCCCTGACAGCCATGGAGGCCGGGGGTCCGTACGGACCACTTTGGAAATGACTGATTTAAATGAAAAATCATTTATAAAATTTACAGATTAAATGGGAGTCTGGATGGAACGTAAGTCACATTAGGGGGGGACTCCAAAGCTTTAATGCACTAGCAATGCAGCATCCCGACAAAATGCAAAACTTAAATGGTAATAATATTGTTACTTATGTGACAGTGTATTTTGATTTGATTTCACTTGACGATAATACAATTTTGCAGGTCGAACGCTCGTTTTGGGTCAATTCACGGGCGTTAGTCTTGACGGAGATGTCGTTTTGGGAAACACAGAAGTAAGACACAATTGGCTCGACGTACGTATAACTCAGCATGGAACATTTCCAACAAATCGCATATAACTAATTCTATTTTAATATCGTAACTTCAGTTAATTAAAAATGTGCATCAACACGACGAGGCAGTTCAATTGATTCCTATGTATGAAAAAACTCTATCCACTGTTTTAAGAGGTATCAATATTAAACGAAGGTGTGTCTCGTTAAAAATGTTTGTATATCAAATATGATGCGATTTGTATATATTTTTTGAATTGACATTTTTAGAAAGTTTATGCCGAAAGTGCAAGCTGCTGAATATTGCAATCAATTGCGTCGTCTGACTACGTCCTTGGAAGATATTTTCATCGGAGGTGGCTTTCCATCGTCTATTCCTACTTCCTTATCTGCTTATGAGATTGTAGTTGAACCGTAAGTTTAAATGTTACATTTGTGAATACTCGGTAATTCTTCTTCTTTAGTTGCCACCCTCATGTCTGAGAATCGTGACCATTCTTATTCAGAATCTTCTTGATGTTGGGTCTCCAGGGTTCTCTGCACTCTGCATCTCATATTGCAGAGTTACTAAGTTGGAGCCCGTGGCGGTCTTCACTTGGTCGCTCAAGCGGGTTGGCGCCCTATCTCTTTCCCTGCGTCCTTGTATGTTTCCAAGCACGACGAGCTTCTCCAAGCTTACGTTACTTCTAGCGAGATGCCCGAAGTATCGCAAAATCCTTTAGAGACATGTGATTGAAAGTCTGTCATCTTTTTCGTTCCCCTTTCTTTTAGGGCAGACTCGCTTGTGCGTTTAGTTGTCCATCACCAGCACCACATTTCAAAGGTGTCATTTTTCTTCCTCCCGTTCAACTTTATGGTCCAGGTTTCTACGCCAATAGCTTTGACATCGCATTTTTAGCTGTCTTTTTAGCCTCTTGCTCACAATTTCTGTTATTCGTAAGTAGTGATCCGAGATATAGAAATTCTTCGACCCTCTCCAGATCCGAATGATTAAGAGATCTGAATAGCTGATTACTTCTGTCGATTATCATCAGCTACTCGATAATATTTTTCATATATTGTTTAGTGAGGCAGGCCCGTTAATGATATCGCCGACTGGACAGATAATTACACCATCATCGTGCCCGGGAGATCAATTGGTTAGTTTTGTAGCTGAACATCTCGACGAAGCAATGGAGGGTCTCACACAGTATAAAATGTTCGTATGGGAATAGTCTTGATATTTACCCTTTTCTATTTATTCCAAATATTCAATCATTACAGAAATAAGCACACGGAACGTTCTCTACACAAAGAGTGCATGTCTCGCTTAGGACTGATCGAGCTAATGAAAGATGATTGCGTAACACCCGATCGTATGATTCAATGTTGTCAACAACTGCTCCAACACAAGTCCGAGCTACAAAATGTAGATATATCCACATATTTTATTTATCAAAGTGGTTTATATGATTCATATATTTTTATTTTGCAGTATTTCAACGGAGTCTCCATGTGGGTGACGAGTTATTATTCGGTACTAGCTGACGGTGTCGTGTGTATTCCATGGGATTGGAAGTGGTGATTTTATTTATTGTATCCATTTTAATTTAATCAATGTTATCGATATAATATGAAATATTTCAATATTGTTATTTAAAATTCTAATACAATTATGGCGAATGCATGGCACACATGTATCTAAAACTTGACATGTTATAAATCTAGATGTAACATCCGTGAAAATATTTTTATGTGGAAATAAAAACGAATATTCCATTTATTTTTTGTAATTTATACAATGAAACTCATTTTCCATTTTTGTATGTCAATCAGTGGCGGATTTCCCCCAGTGGTGACGCGACAGTGTCCGGTGCCTGTCATTTTTAGAAAAAGAAATAGGATATTTTAATCGTTTTAAAGAAATTTTTATTAAATATTTTACAATTATATTTTCCCTCTCGGCACCCCCTAATCATTCGGCGCCTGTGTGTGCCGCACAAGCTTTCCATATGGACGGGGCGCCCCTGATTTCCCCGTAGACGCATAAGCCCCTTATGCGTCTACGGGGAAATCAGGCACCTGGACCTCATTATAAAAAGGATATAGTTAACATCAGTGGTGGATTTAACATATTCGAGGCCACAGGCGCAATTCAATTTTCAGGCCCCCCCTTATCTCTAAATATTTTCACCATCCTTACACCCTATAATGTGCATTCGACGCGCACAGTTCTTTTACTGTGGTAGCAGTGATACGACGACAGTGTCTGTCCGGTAAAGAATTCATTTGGGCCCCGCCCTTATATTAAATTTTATTAATAAATTTGAGATATGACCGTTAGGGTAGCCACTTAATCTCCAGCTGACATATTTTTAAATTATATCAACTACACCCGCGAGCTCCTTGCACAATACACTTTTCATTCAAGATCGCATATAAAACCATAAATAAAACAATAGTTTCTTTTCATGGAAAAACAAAATTGTGTTATGTGGTATAAGCTGATTTATTTCAGTCCGCCTATTATAACAAGAGTCAACCTTGTAACGTAGGCGTTCATATTACTCGTTATGATGAAAATATTTATTGAAACCGAAAATAAAATTATGGATGGGTATCTCAAAATCATTATTTATGTAAGCTAACGTTCATATTTTGAATAATATTATCATAAATCGGTGTAATCCGATTGCAAAATCGGGCATTGAACGATGCAAATTCCCGGTCCCGTACGGGACCACTTCGCATTTAAAGGTTAATATTGGCATTAAATTATATGATAAATCAATATCTTCCCCGAGTTCCTCTTCCAATATGTTTGTCAATGTTTGGTAAAGATGAAATAAAAACACGGTATAATTCTTAATAACTTATTTATTAACTTTTATAAAGTAATTTCATAGAAATTGTAATATTAAATCTACAGTATCACTCGCATTGATGAGATCGGACCCCAAAAAGGATCTTTTCAATATTTTTAGATTTACCATTCCTTCAGTCATTGATAAATCATTCAAAATGGTAATGAATATATCTCGTGCTGTAAATGCTTACAGTTACTTTTCTCTTTTAGAGTACAATTCGACATATTATTAGTCGATTAATATGTAACATTAAATAAAAAACTTCTTTGGTCAATCTGCTTATGGACTATATACTATTTAGCAATAGCCAAATTGTGCGTTAAAAATGTTTAGATTCCACATGAATTGAACAAAAATAAGCTCGGGATGATCCCGCACACGTCAACGAAAGGAAGAGCGTCTCGACTGCATATACAGGAGCAACAGTTTATTTCAATACACCATACTGAATCAAAAAAATAAATACAAAACATACCCTATAAAATATTTCAATATATTTTAAATGGTATAATATAAAAATGATCCTCTGAACCGAAAATATATTTGCCAAAGACAATCGGCAAATCTCATCCGATCGATTATCAATTAAATCCTAATCTTGTTCCCAATGTCGTGCATTTACGGAACATGAAAGGAGGAAAAAACGGGAATCGAACCTTTCGTTCGACCCAGGGAAAGAATTATACATCAATAAGCCATACTCCATCAGAAGAATACCAGTCACATACATATACATCTCCAATTAATCCTTGGAATTGTACCATACTCTAGGAATCGCTCGAAATGATACAAAATAGTGTAACAAAGATTTCCACGGATGAAAAGCTCGAAATAAAGCAAAAGCAGAAATGACCCAAAAAGTATAAATAACAGAAATTTTCCGAGACGATTAGTCGTAATACGCAGAATTTTGTATATTGAGACCTGAAAATAAGAAAATGAATTAAAAACGAACAGAGAGAATATATATAAAAGAACGTTTAAGAATCCGGAATAATTAATACACTAATTGTTTTTTAAAAGTCAAGCCGAACTCAATCCATCAAATGTAACGGGATATAAAAGAAAATGAAGATTTGAAAGGGTTCAAAGGGTAACGTAACTGTAATCCTGACAGAGGTACCCACGTAAGCAATGTGGAGATGCTACGAGGTGAAACTCTCAAGTTTAGCCTTGAAATCAGTCAGGAAATGTCTGACTGAGAAGTTTAGGAACATCCAGCTACGATTTACCCCGACTCTGATATCAGAAAAGAGAGGTAGTCCGCCCTTTGGGGGAAGGAATCCCACCACACCTGCCACTGATTAAGAGTCAATTCGAGGACGCGTGATTTGCCAAAGATTCGCCATCGAGCGGGCAAATTGTGGAGGCGCCGACAATAACTGTTTATTTTCAGACAAAGACTGACGGCCCGCGGTTGGATTTCAAGATCGAGCGGATGAACACCAGCAATAATCAAAATTGATACTGTTGAAGATGGGCGATAAGCGAGAGGGAGATAGAGGGGTGGGCGCCGCCCCGATATAGGGATTCCAACATGACATACAAACAGTGGGGCATCCAGCTGCGTCCCACAGAAGATAGGATTATAGGCGAACAATCGCAATTTATATCCTACGCCCTATGTGTTAGACGCGACGCAAGAAATGCGGTAAAACATGGTTTTAGCTGTGTCAACCGCTCGTTTCGCATTTAACAAAATAATATATATATATACCTTTGAAATATGGATTTGTCCAATTTTTTTAAATGATATTCGATTGATTTATCGCCTCTTCGTCGGGCCGCGGCGTCAATAAATTTGCTCGACGCCGATAGAGATCGATTGGATTCATTTTTCGGTTCCGATCTTCCGTCACTTGTTTAATTTGTCCTCTTGAATAATGACCAATTTATTCTTTTGTCGGGTGACTTTTGTTATCGGATTACTATTTGTAATTTCCAACTGTTTCAAGTTTTGACTAGGAATTTCGCTCTAAAAATTAAAAGAAATAGATTAATAAGCAATTAAATAATCGAGGCAAAAATATTGACAATTATAGTTACCCGATGAAAATTGGCAAAATTTTGTATTCTGTCCAATATTCTCGCATTTCCGCCGACGATGTTTTCTTTAACTTTAAATTTGGCGGTAGTCGAGGCGATGCGTTGCTGCGTCGTCGCATTATCGGCGTCCGAATCCATTATCTGCCGACGATTCGTTCGCGGAGGAAACTCGAGCGGCGGGAGGCCCATGTTTGCGTCGCAAATTGAAACGTCGCTCTCGTTATCTTCGGCGGGGCCGTACATCAGCCGATTCAAGGCGTGGTAATGCCTGAAAAATCAATAAAATAAGTTCCAAGGCGTCGAATGTTTTCGCGGCCGACTGAAAAATGTACCTGGCCGTCAAGGCGGTCGTCCGGCGAGCACGATTCAAATGGGCGTGCTGCAAAGCTGTCCAGGCGTCGCCGCATCGTCGTCGCCATCCCCCCGCCTCCTGCTGGGCGGCCCCCGCTGCCGCCTCTAGATCGGCGCAAGTCGTCCGTAAATCTATCACCTGAAATGTTACATATTAAGTTATCGCAAAGAAAACGATGCGCGATCATGAAATACAAAACAAGAAAACGGAAATAAATTTAAGGAAAAATGCCATATTTATGGGATTGGAATTCATGTTTTCCTATTTTAATTTAGTAGTCGTCGTAGTTTAGGTCGTTTCTAATCTCCGTTTTTTTATCGGGACCTTCAAAAATGTAAAAATGCGGTTTCACAGTAATTATAATAATATAGAATCAAATGTTGTAGGGTAACATAAGCACACGTTAGGGAGTCGTATGGCACATATTGTTTCGTCGCCGGAAGGTAACTGGAAAAGAAACATATGAGATTATTCGAGAGCTTAAAATGATATAGTTTCTTAGTCGTCATAGATAATGCCGACTCAGACATCGTCGCAACCGTCGAGCTCCTTATGAAAAAAGCGATAAAAAAAAAAAGTGATAAAAAAAAAGCGATAAAAAAAAAAGAAACAAACAAAAGACGATCACCTTTTGAAAATATTTATAGAGCAGGGTCTTCGTCTCGTCGACCGACAGCTTGTCGAGCCGCGCCATCAGCAGCTCTTCGCCGCGTTCGCGCTGACCGTCGACGTCGGGCAGCGAGGGGCCTCGGCCGCAGATCAACTCGTTTTTGAACTCGATGGCGTTGTCTATCGCCTCGATCGCCTCCTCGTACTCGAGATACTTTCGCTCCTGCAAAGATTTAACGAAAATTAGCTCTCTCGGGCGCTTCGGTCGCGGTCGTCGATCGGAACGCAAAACTCGCCTCTTCGTCGGAGAGCGACCGGGGCGTCTTCCGCTTGCGGCCGAGGACGCACCGGCGGTCGATCAGGCACTCCCTCGTCTTGCGCAGGTTGCGGATCTCGCGGCGGAGCGTCGCCTCGTCGCCGTCGGGGGGGCGGCGGGCGCGCAGGTCGGCCGCCTTCTCCTTGAGGGCGCGGTCGAGGCGCGAGATCCGCCCGCCGACCCGGCGAAGGGAGCGCCGGACTCGCGCCTTCACCGCCGAGTCGGGCGACGCGACCGGGGAGCCGTCGCGCAGCTCGGCCGCCTCGCGCTCGAGGGCCTCCGCCGCCGCCTCGAGGGCGCGGCCGCGCTCGACGTCGCGGGCGATCTGCCCCCGCAGCCGCTCGACCCGGAGCTCGCGCTTCGTCAGGTCGCCCCGCCGCCTCTTGATCTCGCGGTCGGCGTCGCCGGGCCGCTCGGCGAGTTCGCGGACGGCCCGCCGCTCGACGACGCAGCGACGACAGGCTCGGCGAGAGCGGAACTCGCCCGTCGGACGCCGCCGCCAGCTTCGCGGCCGGTCAGCTCGGGGCGCCCAGCGCAGCAGCGAGCGGCGCCGCTGCCGGTCCGCCGAGGCCGGGGCCGGGGCCGGGGGGGCCGGGGCGCCCTCGGCCGCCCGCCGCCGCACAGCTCCAGCTCGTCGCCCGTCAGGCTCTCGCGCCGGCCGGACCGTCCGCCGCCGCTCCGTTTCGCGCCGGCGGACTCGCCTCGGCCCGAGGAAGGCCTCGCAGCGCGCCGCCGCGAAGCGTCCGTCGCCTCGCGGAACAGCTCAGCGCGCTCGCGAGGCTCGTCGGCGAGCGGCCGGCCGTCGCGCTCGGCGCTCGCGTCCGAGTCGGCGTCCGAGTCGCTCGGCTCGCTCGGCTCCGTGTCCTCGGCGATCCGCGGCAGGGCGCCCTTGTCGGCGTCGGCGCGCGGGGCCGCGTCGCCGCCCGCCGCCGCCGGGTCGAGGCACTCGTCGCACTCCGCCTTCAGGAACAGCCACTCGTTGATCCGCTCGGCCTCGCCCTCCGGGAGGGCGTCGCGCCGCAGGATGCTCCGGAAGAGCCCCTCCGCGTTCGAGACGAGCTTGATCCACTGCTCGGCGGCGAAGCGCAGGCCGAAGTCGCCGTCGCCGTCGGCGGCCGGCGCGGGCGCCTCCGGCGGCGGCGCGAAGACGACCTCGGCGCCCCCGTCGACCGTCACGAGGTTGCGGACGCCGCGGCAGCGCGCGCAGAAGTCGAGGTCGCGCGCCGTCTCCTCGGGGTCGACGTCGTCGCCGTCTCCGTCGCCGTCGGCGCAGTAGGCGAGCCAGGTGAGCGCGCGGCCGCCGAAGGAGTCTCGCAGCACGGCCGTCAGCAGCGAGCGCTCGTAGTCGACCGAGTCGCGGTCGACGCCGTCGAGCAGGTCGCGCACGACGGCGTCGAG
>JAGXCT010036653.1:0-131208 GCA_022495035.1 Philopotamus ludificatus | reverse complement strand
ACTTCTCAATTTATCGCAAACTATCCATTTTTCGTCTACGGTTAAAATTTTCAAATTTTTTAAAGATTGAATTAGAGATTTCATTGTGATATCATCGAACTTTGAGGGTGTTACTGATTTAGAGGTGTCATTTAATCCCCCGTCACTCAATTTAAATTGTCAAAGCTAAAATTGACATCTGTTTTCAGTCAGCTCTGGTCCATAAATCTCCGGACGAAAATGTCGCAATTTAGATAAGGACCAGTTGTGTTTCTTTCATTGAAATATCAACACGTTTTTTACATTCGTTTGGTCTGTGAACATCTGGATATCATTTAGAATATATTTGTTTTTTTTTTCTTCGCTACAATTCAAATGGAGTGTTTCCAACCAGACTACAGTTATTTGCGAAACCGCTCGCTATACTAGTTCCATCAAAAAAACACCCCATCGGCTACTACTAAGAAAATTTTCAGTTTATATGGAGATGTGCTATCTATTCGTCAGTGTCAGAGATGGTTTAAAATATTTGAAAATCCGAATTTTGATTTAAAAAACAAGCACTGAGAGAAGAAGGTCGTCAAATTAGATGGCATTTTAAGATGTGAAGTCGAAGCAAATCCAATTCAACAAATAGCAGACGCACTCTGATAATATCCAAAAAAAAAACAGAAAAAATCATAAACAAGGAGTTTGGATACATAGGAGTTGAATACAGCATGACTTGAGCTACGAGAATTAGCCTATGAAGGAAGATATGCACAAGAAGTTGCACGAATTAGAAGAGGAGTCATCGTTTCTCAGAACTTTGATTGGTGACTGGAGATAAGAAGTGAATAATGTACTCGAACCGAACTCGAAAAAAACAATGGCTTACAAAAGGACAGACACCGAAGAAGGGTCTCATGAACCGTGGGGCCCTTTTGTCGGTGTGGTGGGATTATAAAGGGATAATCTATTACAACGTGCTCTCACATGGCCAAATCATAACCACTGATATTCTGATCAAGTAACCAAAAACTTACGCTATTGAAAGTATTACTTCAAATAGATGTAGCATTAGCAGCTGGAGATATAAAAATGCATTCACTGTATTCATTGTTCAGATGTGTATGCTAGATCACCGGCCACAAACGGTTGGCGCGATCATGATGCATATTGTGACATCATGCGGCCGGCAATGGTCAATCCAGTGATGATGTAACATATGCATCACCGGCCACGAAAGTGTTAAAATCGACCATATTGATTGATTGACTGATTACTGCATACGGAATAAATTAGATATTAACGTCTCTAAGTGTGCGGCAATGACCTTCTCGCGGAAAAAAAATGTGCCAATTTCGGTGTATTATCTTAATAAACTAACTGTAGCAAAGTAGATTCTTTTTTATAGATTTGGGTGTATCACTTTCGATTCAAAAATGCGTTTTGACCTACCGCGTCGAAAAGTTGTTGCCAAAGCATCTAGAGCATTAGGTTTCATTATCAGATGCTCTAAGATTTTCAATCTATGAAAACTTTAAAAATTCTATACTGCGCCTGCGTAGAAGTCACCTTGAATATGCCTGTCAGATCTGGAACCCTCAGTCAATTCGATTTACATTGACCATTATGAAATATTCAAAAGCGATTCTTGGATATCTTGCATTCAAATGGAACATTAGGTACTGTAACCTCACGAATCTCTATGTCATAGATTCATTTCCTTCCCACACAGGCGTGATGTAGCCGTTCTTTTGCTCTCCGCGCTACTTCCAGGAGATATATGTCGACTGCCCGGCTATCCTTGAAGTTCTTTTGACTGCCCGATTAGGTCAGCTTAAATGGCCCTCTGCATGTTCCTTGTGTCCTCTAATTATCGTCTTAATTCACTCGTCATCAGAAGTGCAACCTGTACAATGGCTTGAGCGAGGATATAGACCTTTTAATGACAATAAAGCGATTATTAAGAAATCCTCTTGCGATGCCTTTCTTTCATCATGAAGTAAATATGTTATTAAAAATAAAATATCTCTATGTATTGTAATTTTTCTTTCTCTCTTCTTTAATTTCTTTTGATTTTCTTGTTTCTAAGCTTAATCATAGTAATTCTTTCTGTATTTGTAGAAACTTTTAATTGGCCTATTGTATCTATCTTGTTGTTATTGTATTTATGCTGTAAGTTTCTCTAGAAAATGATAAATAAATAAAAAAAAAAATATATATAAAAGCGATCAAAACTAAACGGCTCTCGTTTTATTCAAATGGTATTAAAAATCCTGTTATAGACCATTGAATAAAAAATAAATGATTTATTGCTATATTAGTCCGGTACCCCTAATATGTTCTTCGATGGTTTCTTACTTTGATATTTTTTACTCTTAATAATAAAATAAAATTATTTTATTAACATACAAAGATATAATATATGAATAATGGATTTCTTTCCGTATAACTTATTATATTATATTTATACTAACCGATGCGTAATTTTACAGGTTCATCTTGTGCGATTTGGCAGCTCCCGTCATAGTATGCTTCGGCTTGGCGTTGGCTATTCCCTACGTCCTGGCTCACACCATTGCACCGCTGATAATATCGAGTCCGGAACTGAGGAATCTCGTCGTGCGGAGAGTCTATCCATTCTTATTGCTGACGGCGCTCTCCTGTTGTGTTGTTGTGTTTCAAATAAGACAGTTTAAAAAATTATACGAACATATAAAAAATGACAAATATTTAGTGGGCCAACGGTTGGTTAATTACGATCATCGGCGTCATAAACCGCAAGTCGCGTCGGCCGTCTCAGTACAACAAGGTTGAATAATAGTAGCGCATATATTATGTGAAATTCTATTATACAAAAGTGCAATAAACATTATTTGAACGTTATTTATTGAAAATATGAATATGTATGTTATCAATGTTTTATTTTCGAATATTTATTAAAAAAAAAACACTGATGAATAATAAGTTGAATGAAATCTCTCTTTGTTGTAAGTATAAAACTACACGTCTTTTCCGAGTGCCGATTATTTATTCGTATTGGAATTTTTTGGCCCGATGATCGTCCGATTCATTATTCTCGGTACACACAATGCAATTTTTTTTTATTTTTACATTACATATGGGCATACATAGCTAATTTTCCAATAGTAGAATATTAAATGGTGTTGGATTAGTTTATTTAATAATACACACGTTATCATTATCGACGTAAAATTTATATATTGTAAATATATATTTGCTTATAGAAATCTTATTTCGATTCATCACTACGTTGCCAAAAAGTTCACGCACTCTTTTACAAGAGGGCGTGTCGACGTTTAGGTACAATAGAAGAATTCCCGTTGTCGGAGATCCGAAGTAAATAAAAAAAAATATATCGAACGGGAAATAATACCGATGAGTAGATTCGGCCCTTCGGATGCAAACTCGAAATGAGAAAAGGACTGAATATGTATAACATTTTCGCTGGTTTGCCGATTGTATGGTTGTCGTATACGACGACTATGTATGTGATATGACCATTATTTTGTAATAAAATTATCGAAATCCTCTTGCCGAATCTACATATTAAATATAGAAAACTATGTAATTATTTTTAGTATGTATACAGAAATAAATATGCTATATCCGGTGTCTGCAATATATGGATGCCGTAAATATGTAACCAGTTCATGTATTCCATTTATTATTCTCTACATGTCATTAATTATACATATTTAGGCTAAATTTCAATGTGATAGTCATAAAATATAATTAAATTATGATGACTTATAGCCAGAGCTTGACATCGGGTCGATAAACGATATGCAAAACATGAAACCATTTTATACTCTGGCACATTAACCGTTTAACCGCTAGAGAAAATTTTTTAATGTAGATAAAACTCGGATTTACTAACAATACTTATCGGTGACCATAGCGGTTAAAGTGTTAAGCCAGCTTTTCAACCGGACCCAGCTCTAGCTATAGCTAACTTATGTGATTTTTAATTAATAATTACGTAATATTTCCCCATCTGAGTGTTAAAGTCTAATAAAAAACTTAGATAAATATATTTACGAGTACATGTAGTTACATGACTTACAATAGTTTTAGAAATCACTATATTTCAAGTATAAACAATATGAAAAAAATACAGTTTCGCGGATAATTTGGGAATGCGGATTTATTATGTTTGTTATCTCTTTATTTATTGTTATGGTCGGGTAAATGTTATAATTTTTTTTCGAGTCATTTCATAAAATAATTTATTTTTAATTTTATTTGTAACGATGAGGCGGAAAACGATCGGATTGTGTATAAGGTTTAGTGCGGAAGAGGAACACCAAGATAAATATAATTGAATCATTTCATTGATGCGGCGACGGACGGACGCCGCTTTATACATAAATTTATTTTTAGGATATGGGATCAAATAAATTTCATTAAAGTGTCGGATCTAAAGTGATGATGCGCGCCGGGGAGGATGTTTTAGCGAATCTAAATGTGATGGAAGGAATATTCACGTGGAAAATTATGTGAATATTCTGGTGTTTTGTTGTCTAAATTTTTTTTACGAATTATTCTATAACGTATGACACTACTTCAGAACACGGTATTAATTTATTATTTTATAAGGGTGAAAATTTAGAGAAATACTACTTTACAAATGCAATCGTAATGGAGAGATGATTTTTTTTGATAATCAATGAAATGCTTATGATAAATAGAGGGTGTAATGAAAAGACATACTCGTGTGCTATAAAATTATTTAACTATTTTATGAAAATGTCATGTTTTATTCAGAAATTTAAATTATTTTAAAATGTATATAATTCTGAATTTTCTATGAAAATGATACATTGTATTATAGAAAATTCTTGTATCCAGAAACGTTTTTCTAATTAAAAATTTATTGAATTTTATTTGAGTGTTTTCATTTAATGTACATGAGTTTAATAATTTTATAGAATAACGTATTATATGATAAAAAAAAACCAATATGGTGACTTATGTATCCAACATCTGTTGATTAAAGTAGATCTTAGACGCTAGTATCCTGAATATATGACATAGACATTGTGGCCAGATCTCAGGCGGCTCTCAAGGATGCATGCCTGCGAATAATGAGAGCGGCAATTGGCATGGGACTAGGGATTAACAAGACCAAGACAAAATACATGCCCATATGCCATGGGCGAATCCTTAGACCCCTGAGAGTCGAAGAGTACACCTTTGAGCCGTCCAGGAATTCCCATGTGTCAGTTCACTTATTACAAATAACAATGAAAGCAATTTGGAAGTACAAAGAAGAACCGTGCTAACAAAGTCAAGCTCTACATGACCCTCAGGCCCGTCCTAACATACGGATCTGAATGTTAAGCTCTGACGAAACAAGATGAACGACAACTGAATATCCCTGAGAGGATAATTCTGAGACAAATATTTTGAGCTTATTTTCGTCCAGGAATTCACATCTACTGAATGTTGGGCTTTGACAAAACAAAATGAGCGATACCTGGATATACTGAAGAGGAGGATTCTGAGACGAATATCTGGAGCCGTATTCGGCGATGGGGAATGGCTTATCCGGACGGGTGGGCCCGTCACGAGTCAAGGATGCGGGACAGTCAGCCACTGAAAAGGCTTATGGTTAACAATCCTTTTTGTCCCCGAAGGAAAGGAAGACCGAGATTGAGTTGGTTGGACTGTGTACAGAGGGACACTGCATCATTGAAACTTATCAGAAGATGGAGTGACGTAGCAGCAGACCGGATAAAATGGAGAAGGATGTTTGATGAGGCCAGGACTCTACAATAGTGCCGTTGCGCCTATGATGATCGTGAATACATTGTTAGATTGATAACCAATGATAAAGAAAAAAACTACAAGGTAAATGTTGAGGTTAAAATTTTTTGTAAAAAAAACAAACGAATCATAGTTTTAAATGTTTGACCATAGCCCCCGTATATTTTGAGCATGACTGCAATAATTATATATCTTGTTTAAATAATATTATTTATTTAATTTAATCATTTCATTATGAGTTCATTAACCACCGAATCAAAGTTGAAGGATATGGCCGTAAAACGATCGTTTTAGACTGCGCGAGCTGTTCCCGCCATTCGTTGTCGTCAGTAACGATTCATTTGACGTTCACGTCACATTATATTGTTTCGGTATACGAATTGAAATAATATCGAAAATATATCAACTATATAAATTATGGATATATCTGTTGAATTCAACCCTGTTGCTTATTATTTTTTCTAAATTACACGTTCTGTGTTATACACAATGATAGATATTTCGATTAGTTTTGTTAACCTTATTTAAAGAATATGTCAAAGTTTATTTACACAATATGAATCATAAAAAAAATAACAAAAAACCGTCGAATAGTGACATTTCTAATATATCCACAACGATGACGTCAAACAAAAAGTCGAAAAATATACCTAACGGTGTTAACGAACAAGACGGTGTTGTAAAAGCAATCGAATCGAAGATAAAACAGAAACATGTTAAAAGAAAAATTAAAAATAATGCAAAAATTACGAGTGATATTGGTGAGAAATTAAAATCCCCCTCGGTTAATGCATTTCAAATTTTAATGGGCGCTCAAAAACGAGTCATCGGTGCCAATTCTCCGGGTAAAGAGTGTACTGATGATATAGAAGAATCTGAAGTTAAATCAATTGAAAAAAGTGTTAAGGTCAAAAGAAATCTGTTTCTTGCAGAGTGGGCCGATAGCAAAGGCTCAGGCAAAAAAAAGCTTATCGAGTTGGAGCAAGAGAAGAGGACAAAGCGATTATTAAATAATCGTAAAAAGAATTTCACAAATATGCTTTTGAATAAAAACACGATAAATAAATCCAGTGAAAATAACAGTTCTTCCGAAAATGTTGATAATGCGAAGGCAGCTGTCGCCATCAGCTCTTCGAAGAGTAAGCCGAAAAAAGGCAGAATAGCAAAGAAACATAGGAAAGAAGAATTCGATAGCGATTCCGAAATTGAATTCGTTAATAAAAAAGTTTGTTTGCAAAATGAATCGTCTGTTGATAGCGATGAGTTTATTAAGAATTTAGGACCGTCAATAAAAAAGAAAGAGGACGTATTAAGTTATTTTAAAAAATTACCGAAGACCAATTCCGACGATCATAAAACAGTTTCCGATAAGATTGAATCGATTGAATCTTTGCCAGTTAAAAAAAAGCCAAGATCAAAATCGTTAAAACCCAAGATAGATAAAACCAATAAAAATATTATAAATACAACGAAAGATTCTAAGAAGCAAATTAATAATGATGAAAATGGTGTAAATAACAATGACAATACTTGTAAGATTAACGGAAAGGAATCAAACGGTTTTCGGAATCGAGTTCGGAGATCGAAGAATATAAATATAAATTACGCACAAGACGACAGAAGCGACTCCGACGTCGATATATCTGCAAAAAATATTTTAACCCCGAAAAAAAATCAAAACGCAACCCAAAACGTTTATTTCGATCCGAAGAGTTTAACATTATTCATTGAAGAGAATGAGATTGTATCGCCGATTAAAATAATAAATATACGAAACACCGATATCAAATGTATTCGATCGCCGAAATCTACGAAGACGATTAAAAAGAGTTTATCTGACAATTCCGAGGTTAAAGAAAATAAAAAGATTGCTCCGCTCTTCATGAAGAAATCATCGAAACAACCGATTGATTCCGCAGCAGCCGCCGCCCGTTTAAAATTTCTTTACAGCGAAAACCCGAAGAATATACAAAAACAAATCGACGTAGACGTAGCCGAAGTTATTATCATTCCGGAGATATCTCACATACAACAGCGTCCTATAGAAGACGACGCTGAATTTTACATTTGGAATTTATCGAAACCGACATCGATACCGTTCACGATTAATGGAATATCGGATATTATGCCGAGCATATCGAAAACGTCGTATTTTAATCAGATGAATGTCGTGGACGATGTTATTACGAATAGAAGCAATTCGGAATTATTTGAATTGTTTAAAATCACGGATCATAAAGAGATTTTGAAGCGGATGAAGGAATCACATCCTAAATTTCCGATATATAAAACGTTTAGGCAATTAAAAGAAAAATTTGATGATGCAAATAAAAGCTGCGATGTAAACGAAGCCGAATGCAATAAAAATGAGTCTGATGTAGAAATAATAGATCCGTGCAATCTGCCGAATAAATCCAATAAAAACGAAAATGATTTATGGACCGATAAATATAAGCTCGCGAGTTCGGATGAAATTATCGGTAATTTTAAAAGCGTTGCGTTATTAAAAAAATGGCTAGTCGCGTGGAAAGAATGCAGCCAAAACATGTCTAGTAAATTAAAAACTACGAGAATCGACGGCAATACGAGTTCTTCCGACGATTTTTTCACATCGGATTCGGAAACAGACGAAATTTCTCTTCCGAATAATACGACTGTCGTAGTCGGACCGAAAGGTTGCGGGAAAACGAGCGCAATATACGCAATCGCAAACGAGCTCGAGTTCAATATTTTGGAAGTAAACGCGAGTTCGAAGCGAACGGGTAAGAGAATCATGACCGAATTGCAAGAAGCGACTCAATCGCACAAAGTTTTAACGAAAAAACTCCACGATTCGACGAAAATCACATCAATATTCGGAAGTAAAAACGGTTTGAAACCGAAAACAAATAAACGCACGACGAAATCCAAAAAAGAAACCGTTAAATTATCAAAAAATGACTCGGAATCTAAACCGAAAGATGTTAAGAAAATGTCGTTGATGTTGATTGATGATGCCGACATAATGTTCGACGAAGACGACGGATTCGTCTCGGCGTTAAACCACATAATCGGCATTTCTAAGCGGCCGATCGTGATAATCACTTCGGATATTCGATGCAGTCATTTGAAAAAGATTATCTCCGATAATAACATCGTAAAATTCACAGCACCCCCCGGCAAAATCATCGGACCTTGGTTAGATGTAATGCTGCTGTTGGAATGCGGAAAATACTTTCCGAATTTATCGTCGAAACTTATCGATTTGAACAAGGGCGATGTGAGATCGACGATACTTCAGCTGCAATTTTGGCTCTCGAATAAAAACGATATTTGGAAGGAAGTCGATGCAATCAACAATAAGACTGAATTAATAATAGACGAAAACAATTTGGATACCAACGAAGAATCAAATATGTCGTGGAAAGACACTAATTACGTATCCGGATTGAATTGCACAAACTCGAGCGACGATCAAACTGCCGTTACTGAAATTTTAAAAAATATTACGAACGTTGATATTAATTCATGGAATATTTATAATATTTATGAAAGTATGTCGTCGAATTGTGAAATTGAAAACAATGTCGATACAAAAGAAAATAATTCTAATAAGATAACACGTGATTTGAAAGAAAATATAAACGCATTGAGCGATATAATGGATTCATTTTCAGTAATTGACGCAATACAATCACGCGGACAAAATGACATCACAAACGAAAGAGTTTCTCCGTGGCATATCGATTTATGCAACAGCTTATCGGAAAACGAGAATGATAATGCATACAACGAATGCTGCAAATTTTCCAGAGCATTGTCTGAACACATAATTTGTCATAATATGAAATTTACAAGAGAAAATTATAACACAAATCGAGAGCATAATGTATTAGACAAAAGATTAGCGGAGATTAGGTATGATTTTATTTTTAAAACGATACATATTCAAAAATTTGTCACGATAAAGGTGTTTTTTTTGTTGTTCAGGTGGAGAGATAAGCATCATTATGTACATAATAAACTGGTTAATATTGTCCCAGTGTCTAACCAGCTGGATCGTGCCGGTCTCACTCTGGATTACATGTCGACATTAAGAAATATCAGCCGAACAGAACGATATCGTTCGGAATCTAATATGAAAAGAAACAATCGGTTTTATCATTATCTTCGGTCGTTGAACGTTAACATTAACGATTCGATTTATGGAAATGCTTGTGATGTTTTTAAAAATGAATTTTGAATAATAAATTATTTATTTATTGCAAAAATTTATAATTATTATGAAATATATTGTATTCAAAACGTAAGTTTATGATTAATCCATGATGATGATTTCGTATGGTTTTTACTTTGCCATTCTCCGCATGCTCGTCGTTGTTGAAGTTTCGGAGTATACCAAGAACCGCATTAGTTGGCTACGTAATCCTGGTGCAGGTTGATCCTCTAGCCTTAAGAAGCGATGGGCCGGCGGACTAACGTCACACGCCTTAGTGATAGTCTGAAATAGTCGCCGGCTGTGGCATTGCTTCCATCCATACGAGTTTCCTCGTTGCCAATATAACCTGGGACCTGAAGGATGGAGCGAATTTGTAGAGAGTGGTAATGTGGTGTGAAATGGCTCAAGGTACTATCTCAGCATTTGCCTTTGGATGGCTATGGAGCCGGGTCAATCTAGTCCGGGATAGTCGTGTCTCTACATAAATTACTGATGAGAGAGATACAAAGAAGTGTTTCTACATACCTCTACGTAGTAAAAGCAAGGGGGGTACTCTCTTGGGGCCACGGTTATCCGCGACCATATCCTTATGTGGCCATGCTACGGTGAGCTTTGTCTGCTGTCCCACTCAGATATCGATGACGAATTTCTGCAGCCATGCTTCAGCCTGGTCATTGGCTATATTTAGGGCGAGGATACCTCCGCTAAACCTTCCCAGTGGGCACTCGTTCACAATGTAGACGATGGTCTGTTTCAGTGCTCAGCAGTCGCATTTCCGCTCGGTTGTCATTACCCAATGGTGCAGTGGCCATGCCCGGTGCGGATGCGGTTAAGTCGACATATTTTTTTCTGCAATAGGAGAAACCTAGTTGGGGGACTGGTTGGGTCAGCGATAATTCCTTGTTTTCCTATGTCGTTGGTTCCATATTTTCCACCGTGTTGGAGATCGTTGTTTATTATGATGTACCTCTTATCTCCCCCACAGTCTCCTAAAAGCAGCTTTATGCCTTAGGTCTGCCGGCACAATGTCTGTATGGTTTAGGTTTAATTGTTTGAGTTCACAATCGTCGACATAATCATCTAATTTTTGAGGTCGTCCTTTTCGAGTGATGTTCTTGAGGTCCTTATTTCCATTTTTTTTCATTTTTAAACCGCCGCTGTTGAGTTTTAAATCATCACAAGTATTTATGTTAAGTTGTGCTACTTATGAAAAATGAAAATGCAATTATGCATATTATTAATTAAATTAGATTTTTTAAAAATATTAGCAACAATATGAGACAGAGGAGAAGAGTAAAAAAAGGAATGAAGGCTCCCATCCGACCCTTCCCCTGATGCTCCACGTCTCAACCAAACTATTGATAGATAGATAATATTAGATTATTATTAATAATAGGGATTTATTTTAAGTGATACCGGAATTTATAGAGGATTAAAGAAGTTGACCACATAGTAACATTGTTAACCCGGAGGACAACCGTTGTAATCCTAGCCTTGTAGGACGTTTTTCTGCTGATACTTGGGAAGTGGATAGAAGAAACGCTGGACCGGGGGAGATCGCATAGTGTCCTACAGGTGGCCGCGTTCAAGACCCGCTTTGGGTTAGAAGGCACTTAAATAAAATAAAAATACAGTGATACACGCTTTTTACATTTTTGTAGGTACTAATAAAAAACCGTAATTAGAGGGAAAACGTAGATTCGGGGTTAAAAAACTTACTAAAATAAAATGGGATTGTAAAAATTTAACCCAAATAGCGGGAAAATGTGGATTCCGTGCACGTAAAAACGGGGTTTCACTGAATAGTAACGAAAGTGAAAAAACAAAACTCAATTTAAAATAATAATCTAATGAAGAATAAAAGAATCTTAGTCTCGAAATTTAATATACTGCTTAAGCTTTAATTATATAATAATAATAAATACTCGATAAAACTCTTTATTTAATTTTTAAACATATACAAAGTTTTGACAAAACAAATTAATTTATCACGAGTTTTTATATCGTTTTTATCATGCGCGCATTTTACGCTGTCAAGGCCGCATTAGAAAAATAATTCACTTGACTTCAGCTGTCATAAGTGGGGAAGTGAATCATGCAAGGTAATTTATATTTATTATTCATATAATATAACGTGGTTTAATAATATTGTGCGTTTTATTTTTAAATGTAATAAATCAGTTTATTTCATTTTATTTATTCGCAATATAACATAAATGTACCCCGCCCTTGCATCAGAAAACCTTTCGTTTTACGCATTATGATTACCATTTTATATAAATTATTCTTTTGATGTACAGTCGTAGATATTTGTGGCAGTCAGCTCAATTTTAAATATTTTTATGAATATGAACACTAGCTTACAATAGAATTGTGGATTTTCATAGATGATAATATTTTAATCACCGATGTATTTTTTTGTATAAAGTAATACATGCGTTATTATTTTTTTATTATAGAACCAAATCGTCATGAGTTATTTGAAGAAGTTAAACTCTACCGAAATGCTCGCGAAAGAGAAAAGTTTGTTAATGCTTTATATCATTTATATGTATGGTATATAAATAACTGTATATTTTTATATTAAAGGCATAATAATATGGCAGACTTGTACGCAGTAGTAAATACATTACAAAATTTGGAGAAGGCGTATATCAGAGATTGCGTGGTGCCTGCGGAATACACAGCCGCCTGTTCAAAGCTCTTGGTTCAATATAAAGTCGCTTTTAAACAAGTTCAAGGCGATGATTATCCGACCATAGATTCCTTTGTTAAAAAATTTCGTGTAAGTGAATATATATTTATTCGTGTTTATTATATTTATACGTTACTGAAACATTTTGTTCTATAGCTCGATTGTCCGGCGGCATTGGAAAGGATTAAAGAAGATAGGCCCATCACAATAAAGGATGATAAAGGAAATACTAGCAAATGTATAGCCGATATAGTTTCGGTACGTTTAAAAATATTTAAATAATAATAATTTAGTGGCCCCTGACCCGAAACGAGTCCCTGCCACCTGAAGGGCATTATTATGCCATCTTTGCCGGTCCCGGGCCTCCTAGATCCATCGCCCAAGTACCAACAGAGAAGTGTCCGCCTTAACCCTGTCCAGCGAAGTCTTGGCCTCCCAACGGGCAGATTCTCCCAGGCTTAGAGTTTATAATAGTATGGAGCAGCGTATCGCAGCCCATTTGGGCTACATGCCCTGCCCAGCGTAGGCGTTGCGTGTGAATGTATGAGGACAATAGTACATCCCCATATATGGACGTGACATCGCTATTAGACCGTATGTCTCTATATCCGGGACTAACCTCGTCTGGACGCAGTCCGAAGATCCGTCTTAAGACTTTTCTCTCAAATCAATTAACACGATGCATGTCCCGGTTTGCCGGGGACCATGACCCGCACGCATAGGTTACCACCGGGCGAATGATAGTCTTATAGATTCTTAGTTTATTTCGCCTCAAGAGCAACCTATTGTCCACTAATTTAGACAGGGCAAAATAGCACCGATTCACTTTTTGTATATGGGCAGAGATTTCTGTACTTTCAGAATTGTCCTCCGGGAATGTGGTGCCCAGATATTTGAATGATTTAACACACTCATTAGATCCTCTCTCCGCCCGATCGCGAAAACCATCATATATTTGGTCTTGGACCAATTCACCTCCAGACCCAAGTTGGAAGCCGCTGTTGCGAAAGCACCAAACGACTCAACAACCTCATCTCTAGTGTGACCGACAATATCAACATCATTAGCGTATGCCAGCAGTATCATATCCTTCCAATGATCGGCATGTCGGACCCGATGTGCTGCTCTCGTGGCAAGCCTCCAAGGCAAAATTAAATAATATTGGGGAAATAGCATCCCCCTGTCTCACTCCCCTGGAAACTGCGAACGGCGGTGGCAAAGTCCCAACCGTTCTTATCCTGCTTACCGAACCCGAAACGCACATCCTTGTCAGGTTAATAAGTTTCTTCAGTTGGCCAAGTTCGTTTAGGGTACTCCACAATTTTCCTCTATGGACGATCACGGAAGACTACGGAAGATCAATTCCATACTCCCAGGACTTCTCGATCATCTATTTGATCGTGAAGACCTGGTCCACCGTGGATCTGCCTGGTCAGAAGCCACCTTAAGCCACGTAAGGAACAAGACGTCCCAACAAGATCTTACTAAATATTTTATATGCCCCAAATAACAATAATATTTATATAATATTCTAATGAATAATTATTGTAGTTATTTATTACACTAATGGACAAACTGCGTTTGGAAATACGAGCTATGGACGAACTTCATCCCGACCTGAGAGATCTTTGCGATACTATAAACAGATTGAGTATTTTACCCGAAGATTACGAAGGAAAAGAGAAGGTTTGTTGTTTAAATATCGCAAATTGACTGTTTTTAAATAAGTCGTTAATTATTAATGATGTATTTTTAGGTCCAGTCGTGGTTAAATGTCCTCAATGAAATGCAGGCATCCGACGAATTAACTGATACTCAAGCTCGTCAGCTTATATTTGATTTGGAATCATCATACAACGCTTTTAATAAATTGCTTCACCATTGATGAACGCCTAGATTTTTTTTGCAAATATTGTTTTTTATCTTTAGAATATAGCATTTATTTTTTTTCATCGATATATAATAATATTTGAATATTTATTTTTGCACCGAGTATTCATGTTTATTAGTAACGTAGAGAATTTAAATATCAATTAATGCGTTGGTATTTTCAAATAGACAATTAAACATGCATTATATTATTTTATAATTCTTATTATGCATTTTGTTCAATGCCGAGTTTCAATTAAATGTTATTATATTAAAATAATTCGTAACGTAGTCTATATTAATAGGCTGGTTTAATTTTATCGTATAATTTATATCCTGATCTGTCAGAGAATTATTTTAAGATTGATATAAATATTCATAGCGTTTTGATACAAATTATGTATTACAAATTTTAAATAAAATGTGCACTCATATTGCTCGTAAATAGCATTTATGTAATTATTATTCTACAGATATCCCACTATCTATAAAATGTTATATTTAAAACATCGATGAGCTGCGTTTTCTTCGAAAATCTTTAGTTATTCATCAATATTACTTTTGTCCTTTGTCTAAAATTAGTCCTCATCAGATTTTTATGATTTTCGATGCTGCATTCAACGATTCGATCTGATAAATGTCGTTTAAACTATAACACATAAAACATTTTTGACAGCTAATAAAAAAAGTAAGATTCCAAAATGGCTACCAATGTCAAAATATGCAGGGACAGGTGTACCAACACGACAACGAAAAAATGTGACAATTGGAATTTAAACTCTGTATTTAATACCATATTATGAATCTGTGGTGGTTATTCCACGGATAATTATTTTAATTAACGCCATGTTGCGTCCTGGCAACACGGTGGTGTCCCGTCCCCACTCTTCTTCCGGAAGTGCAGCACGGGGCTCTCTTCCGCCCGTAGTTGAAGCGTGAACACGCTCCTGCGTTTCTCCACCATGACGACTCTGGAGACTCTCCACTCGTCCTTTGCATGGGAAACCACATCGACACCGTATCGTATTCATTATTACTACAGACAAACAAACCACAACAACCCCCGACGTTCTGGACGACGTACTGAGATTATTATTGATAACTAAACGCAGTATTTTGAAAAAAGAAAGATCATCGATCGCCTGTCTTACAAATGATTCCTCTCTACTTTGTTCATCTTACTAAAAGAAACGATAATAAAGAGAAGCTCATCGTGCTTAGTTATATAGAAGATCGTGCTTCATTGCAGTAGCTACAATACGAGACAAAGAATGCATTTAAAGGTCAAAAGGGGTCATGATTGTTGGGTGATGATTTATTATATTGTTATATTACAAATGTCCGATCAGTCCAAATGCTATTATCAACCATCTGTCGAAAGTCACATTAACTTTTCAATGAATACATATCCCATTTGACCTATAATGTCCGACGTTAAATTATTCATTAAATAAGTAATGAAGTATTTAATTCCCCATATCCTTATCTATATTTTAGTACGAGAATCAATAAATACATATAAATAATAAATCGACTATTATATCTATGGATTTCTATTGATATGGGTTATCTTTAATTTCCACATTACGATATTTGTTTTTGACGTATTTATAAATAAAACCAATTATATTACTGCTCGATAAAACTGAATTTATTTGTTGTAGCAATTGTGAATATTTCCACTGACATATTTGTATTCCGTTGTCCTTACTGTGTTATCCTAGTCTCCTGAATTTCTGATAATACGCAGATAAACTAACATCGAATGTATAAATTGTTCTCGATGTTATTTTCGTCAGTGCAAATATATACACAGATACAGCAGTTGTAATATTGCGTACGATTATCGATATATTAACAACGATGGAGTTCGTAATATCGTTAAACAATCCTCTAGTAAAGATTTATATGATTTATTCGTCGGTTTTAATCATGAAAATGCTGATGATGTCTCTATACACGATAAAACACGGATTGAAATTGAAAGTAAGCTGTTTTAAATAAATTATAAATAAAATCTATGCAATAATAATATATATTTTTTTTAGAAAAAAGGCGATGGTCAAAAAACTGCTAAAATATCCGATACAGATCTTCAAGATATAAACCGTGTCAGAAGGTATTTATATATTTGTATATTTAGCTATTGAATCGTCATGTTTATTTTGCATATTTTCCCGATTGCAGAGCACACTTGAACGATTTAGAAAATATACCGGCATTTTTATTTATCAGCGCTTTATATCTCGTTACTAATCCGCCGGTATCCACGGCAACTATACTGATGATAGCATACACCGCTACTAGAATTATTCATACGCTGATCTATGCAGTTTGGGTAGTCCCTCAACCGGCTAGAGGGATCAGTTGGGCTATCGGTTACGTTATCACGTTCTATATGGCAATCACAGTTTTCTTACATGTCCTTTAATTTATGTTTATGTAATAAAAATTGTATTATTTTATTTGCAATTAAATGTGCTTAATCTATCCAAGATTGATTGATTATTTATCTACGGAGTTATCGTATCATTTTTCATTAAAAATATAACACTATGATTAAATCACAAGATACAAATTGTGATCTTATATTAGGATGATAAGAAAATAATTTCCGTTTGAGTGCATTTGAAACTTAATTGTTTTTTATTGAAAATCCTCAAGAAAAACAATTTAATATAAATTCAACATGTCACAAACTTTTTATATTTGTTTAAAAAAATCATTGAAATTTATTGTCTGCAATTACTAAAAAAATAAGCTCTTGCTTTCTACAGTACAGAGAGAATAGAAGACGATCTGCACTATGATTCAACAGAAATGTAGAGCACCACACTATTTCTTAGAAGCAAATTAATTAAATGGTTATAGTTTGGTGCTCTGGCGTCATTGACTAATCAAAGAGATCCAGTCCAATTCTGCTTCACGGCAATGCACCACTACAAGCCGTAAAAATTGACCTTTTGACAATTGATTTAATTGAGTAATTAAAGATTGTCTCATCTACTATATTCACCAGACATCTCGTCAATAGATTATCGCTTTATTTTATTATAAAGTCTTGATAGCCGCCAAGGCCAGCGATTTTTGGTCAAGTATATATACGTATTCCAGGTGTTCCAGGGTTGACTTGCTAGCTTTACAGGATGAAAGATCCCTCATTTTTAGGTCAATATTGTACTCCTTAGCAAAAGACTAAAATAGCTTGTGCGTTGCTTTCATTAGAACGAGTTTTCTCGTTGCCACTACGGCCTAGGATTTACAGGACGACGGGTCAAGTTTGTAATACACATCTGTAAATCGCATAAAGTGTGTTTTACAAAAGGTGTGAATTATTCCAGGATAATGAAGATGAGTGTATTAACATTTGGCCTGTATTTTTTTATTGTCAAGACAAAGAATTTAGGAGATGAACCGAGAGGTTCTACTACATTTTACATGTTTGTCATAATTCGTTCCATATGATTTTTATCTTTTTCGTTTTCAAAATGCAGCTGGTATTTCATTTTTGAATATATTTTTTGTTAACCGATCCGTCATGGCGGCTCGAAAACAACCACGTCCTCCGAAGGGGGTCTATTTATAAGTGAAAAGTAGATCCTAAGCATTTCAAGTCAAGATATTGATGAATTATTCATCAATATCTTGACTTAAACGGAGTATTCTAAGAATAAAAATAGTTATTTATACAATCTGCTTATTCTCCTAGTCAAAAAAACGTATTGATGAAGGAACACAGCGCTATTAGCATTAAACATCAACCAGACCAGCAGGTCGCTTCAAGATACTTTATACAAGATATTTGTTTCTCAGAGAATTGTGGAAAAAACATGTCAATATTTTCCATTTTGTGAGGATAATCAATAATACACGAAGAGAAGTGTCTTTAGAGATAATAAACTCTACTTGGAGATCAATGAGCTGAATGTATGGAGGAATAGAAGGGACCACGTCACAGACGAACTATTAAACGTTCTTAACTTGTAGGTAGCAAAAAATCTGTTATGATGATGTAAGTTAACTGCGACTAAGCTAAGTCTGGACTCGGATAGGTTTAAATTCCATCGAAATCTATAAATTCTGAGAACTCTTCTGACATCCATATTCATCAATCATTATATGTAAAAAAAATCTTCCCAAGTGTACACCCTCATGTCTGATTATCGTGACTATTCTTGACCCGAATCAACCTGAGTGTAGCTTTCCAGGATCCTCTTCATTTTGCAGCTACTACGGCGGAGATGGGCGTCCTGCCCTTTCCCTCAGGCTATCATATCCTAGCGAGATGTCCAGAGTATCGAAGAATCCTTTTGAGATGTTGGAGTCTCTCGTCATTTTCGTTCCACATTTAGTAAAATAAATCAAATAAAATAAAAAACACCCAATTAAAACAGATGTTTTATGAATTAGCTAGAAAAAAATCCGCAAATATTTTCCTACCAATCATAAGTTTTTTTTTTATAAAATACACAAAAATGTCGAATACAACATATTTAAATTATCAAAAATCAAACGAGAAATTTTAACGAGTTTGCCGCGTTGTGGTTCACCTTCGGTTGCTTCCAGTAAAAGTAGAAAGCGGTGCCTGATAAAAGCAGCGGCTGTAGTAGTGCTCATTTCGGTGTATTTTGACGTATCCGAGCAAACATGGAGTCTGTGTTTACATTCGACAATCCTGCATTTCAATACTATGCATTTTATTCGGCCATCCTGGTCATGAAAGTGCTTCTGATGGCGCCCCTCACGACCAGGCATCGACTCAGCAAAAAGGTACGCGTTACAATATAAATAAAATTAAACAATATGACTATGATTTAATTATTCTTCAGATGTACATCAGTAAAGAAGATGTCCCATTTTTGTCAAAGCCAAAAGATGGGTCACGTGTAGGCAACGATGACCCTGACATCGAACGCGTTCGAAGGTTGTACTTTGTTCATTTAGCGATTTAACCACTCATACGCCGTAAACGCATCGATGCGTTAAACTTAAGTATGTGCCACACGCTGCATTGCCCCGTGAATGCAAACTATTAGGTTTTTTCTTTTAAAAATTGTAGCGACATTTCTTATCCATCAAGTTTTGTTTTAAACTTTGAGATACGAACCATCAGTTCGAAGATAAACGAAGTTTCTTGAAGGCCATACAAATTATTAATATTACCATATTGTGGTGATACATGTATACAAAAAAAATCACCTAAATTCAACAAGTTTTTAAGCGAAATACGAGACTTGTGCAAAAAATGGCTATTTCGAGTCCATATTCCATGTCAAATGTCGTTTTTTACATCTTTCGTAATTAGTTCGATTTTCAGTGTTTCCAAACTTAATATGTCCATGGACCCTTACTTATAGAAAAAAACTTGATCATGAACCCACAATTGAAATAACACTACATAAATGCATAATGGAAAAAAATCAAATTTAACTTTTATGCTTCAAGTATGTATTAATTGTTTTTGTTTAAAAATACAAAACCACATTTTCTCTTCAATGAACTCTTAATTCTCCACTATTATTCTTTAAATATTTTTTACACGCTTTAAAACAAAAAGGTTAGCATTAAATAAGTGAATTGTTAAAAAAAAGTATGGCCAAGATATTTCTTTGGCGACTCGATAGATTTATACTCGATAGATGTGGTTTTTAAAGTGTCCTCGTTTTCTTTTAGATATATTAAAAAATGGCCAAATTCATTAAAATTACAAATATCAATGTCATTTTTTAGAAATATCCTTCAACTTTTATATAGAGTTTCTTTTCTTTTATTGATAAAGTCCAATCATTTTTTTTAAAAGGCTCCACAACAATTGCATATGCCTAAGTTATTTGAAATAGTTCTGTCTTGCTGTTATCACATAAAAAGAATTTATCTTATTGTAAATTCATGTCGGACATCTTCATTTTCATATTTTTTTTTCGTCTGTTGTTTCCGAGTCTGTCCACATTAATTAATTGCCCTAATAAATTAGTGGCCCCTTTTTAATTTGCCACAGCTTTCGCAAAGGCAGTGGCGGATTTAGCACTTGAGAGGCCCCAGGTGCAATTCAATTTTCAACCTCCTCAAAATATTTTCACTATCCCTACACCAGGGGTGAGCAACCCGCGGCCCGCGGGCCGCATGCGGCCCGCGAGGCTCTTTCGTCCGCCACGTTTCTCTCAAACCCATTTTGACTTTTAAAATTCCTATGTCCCAGCAAACTCACCTTGTACCTAGGGCTTGTTAATTTTTGAAAATGATTCTGCAACTTTGATAGGCAATGATATCGTGCTTTATTTATGTGACTTAATTTCATGCTGCTCTGTTGTCACTCACGCCTGTAATAAAACTTTTTTTCCTAAATCTCGAGTTAAATCACTGCCATTTAAAGAATTTTTAAACGATTTGATAAAGGAATATGGTGGATGTAATTCTTACAAACACAGAAATTCGTTATTATGCCATGTCAAAAAAGGGTAGTATAAATTTAAAAAAAAAATGGATATTTCGAATTGTTGGGAAATGCATGAATATCCCATTTTCCTAAAAGTCGAAGATGGGGAAGAATGGATTGTGTGATTTTGGTGCATTCCTTGTCGATATAACTCAGCATTTTAATGTCTTAACGAACTTCAGGAAAACAGCTTATCTCATAACATGCTCTAATAAAATTAATGCTTTGGAAAATTTGGAACAATCTGTTATCAAACAACATGTCACATATTTAATATTTTCTCCACCATTTAATATAGAAGTGAAAACATTTCCAGATGATACAAATGGAATAATAGATTTACAAAACGACACGGACGTAATATGAAATAATTTTACAATTGTTGGATTCTACATAATTTCTATCAAAAATTACATGAATTTAGGAAATTCTCAATTATGCCCAAATAATGACACTTCTAGAAGTAATTATATTTATGAACACCATTTTCCACCAAAGTACACTAAAGCGATCAATGATCGAGAATAAATGATGTACCTTTAGAAAGCTGCGTACGAGGTTGTCTATATCAGCAAATATAGACCAACTAAACGGCAAAGAAGCAATGCCAAATTTCATTAAATAAACTTTTTCCTAATATATCTTTCTACGTTTTTTTATAGTATTCTTCAGTAATTTCTATTTTGTTGTTGTTTTTTTCTGTATTACTTTGGTTCTTTATTTTTTTGTATTATTATAATTTTCTTACGTGCGGCCCGCGCAACATTTTTAAATTTGTAAATGGCCCGTTGTAAAAAAGGGTTGCTCACCCCTGCCCTACACCCTATAATATGCCTTCTATGCGCTTTTTTTTACTCAATTTACAATGTTTTGGATAAATAATTAATTTCACATCAATTTATGTAAAAAGACTGAAAGAAAAACAAAAATGCCTGATCCATGGATCATAGTCTACGGAACAGTCAGTGCATATGGTTTGAAATATGACTATTAGGGTAGCCACCTGCAAAAAAAGCCATAGTTGGTGTTATTCATTCGTCAATTCAATTTAGGGAATAAATATAATAAAATAAAATCGTTTTGAGAGCTGAACGTTGAGGCCCCAGGCGTGAAAATTTCAGAGAAAATATCCAGATGAAGGGTTTTACTATAAATTTAAAATGTACGGCGTGTGGCACATACCTACGTTTAATAGCCACGGCTGTTAACTGATTAACAACACATGTCTATAATTCCAGGGCACATCTCAACGATTTGGAGAATATTCCAGCGTTTTTGTTCGTTGCTCCATTGTATCTGTTGACAAATCCGGCCGAAGTATTGGCAATAAACTTGATAAGGTCCTATGCATTTGCGAGGATATTGCATACCCTGGTATATGCAGTTTGGGTGATACCACAGCCTGCAAGAGGATTAAGTTGGGTCGCTGGATATGGAATTACATTCTACATGGCATTCAGCATCGTCCGACATTGCCTCTAATTATTATAATATTGATATACATGTATTCATTACAAGTAAATTTCCCTCTCCCTTTCACCTTTTCCTCTCCCTTCTCCCTTCTCCCTTTTCTTAAGAAATTTTAGTATTATGAACCGGCTCCAAGCCGGTATATGCGGTGTGGGTGGATGGCAAGGGATGAAACTGTGTCGGACCGGTCTGACACAGGTTCATCCTGGGTACAAAAGTATAAGTAATTATGCATAAAATATATACTTTTTAATACAACCAATTCACATTTATTATATTCTCATTAAGAAAAATAAATACATATTTTTTAATGTCATTGGACTTTAATATCACAACATTTACACGCAACACACTATCCATACATTTATCATCGTCTACGTTAAATATTATTACCCGAAACGATATTAAAAGATCATCGAGATTAAACGTGTCGTATTTTAACAACATTTTTATAACGGATTGTTTTCCGAAATAATCTCAATCGCAAAACCGAGATAAACAACACACTGGTACAGCACAAACGATTATATTTTTAATGTCAAAAAATTAAAATGTATATATTATGTTAAATGCCATCGTGTGTTCCGGGCGTTCATTACCATATATAGCCATGGTCAGATTCTTTGATATTTCAGTAATCGTTCGTGGTTATTTAAGGAACGCGTTGTGTGTGCATTGTATATCTAAATAATTTAATTTATAATGGGTAATGCGATCTCTTTGAGTGATCCCTTGGTGAGTAATTATGCATTTTATTCGTCATTACTGGTGATGAAGATGCTGATCATGTCCCCGCTCACCAGCAGACAGAGATTAAAGAGAGACGTACGTGTAAATATATACATTATCTCAATTTATAAACAAACAATATTAATGCGGTATATTTATTTTTCAAGATATTTGTGAATAAGGAAGATGTTATTTTCTTTTGGAGAGGCCAGAGCACTCCTAAAATAAGGATCGATGACGACAACGTCGAGCGCGTTAGAAGGTAAACATTTTCCGTGTTGTGGCCAACGGTGTTTGGGCCAAAATTCTTGGCATTAATTTGAAATTTACCCTTTCTTCGCAGGGCTCATTTGAACGATTTAGAAAACATTCCGGTATTTTTGTTCATCAGCGCTTTGTACATGCTGACGAATCCGGTTCCGAGCACAGCTGCATTGCTGATGAAGACATACACGATAGCCAGATTTGTACATACTGCAGTTTATGCAATCTGCGTGATTCCTCAGCCGGCGAGGGCTCTGAGCTGGACAGTCGGATACGGAATAACATTTTACATGGCATACAAAGTTGCCAACTTTTTCATGTAAAATAGCAATATAAACCTGTTTTCGCATAAATATTTATTATTTAACATATTAACGACAATAGTATGACACGGATAACGTGTATTACGCAACATGACCTTGAATCATCCAAGATGCTGTGTTTATAAATGGTCACGCAGGGATATTTGACTGTTGGACGGAAATTATCTTGGATTGTATGAATAAATACAACCGGTCTTAGTAATTATTTGTATATAATATGTAAAATCATTAAATTTAACGAGTCATCGTGATTTTAATAAAAAAAAATGGATGTAAACCGATGCAAAATGTTATTATCATATTTTATAAATAGCTATGCGAACGACAGGTTATTGATATTATGATAAGATTTAACCAAAATATGCTGTGTAATGTTTGCGTAATTTGGTGTCACAAACAACCTGATCGGACATTTGTGGACATTGGACACTGCGATACATAAATGCATATCCTTTTTTAACTATATATTTGTATAGATATTATGGACAATAGATATAATAAATTATTTTAAATAGAGTTTTTTTATTATTTATTAGTCATTAGTCAATTTTAACCCTTTGATGTTCAACCGATGACAAATAAATTTTAAATGTATTATCAAAATCAAAACGATGTAATCCATCAGGGCTTTCGCCATACAGTCCTACAGGGGTCCTAGGCCCCCAGGGGGCCTCTAGTTAAATTTTCGTCACCGTTTTCGTATTTGTACGATATTAAAAATCAAATGTATGTAATAATTCACGTTCTAAATATCTTGAATCGTCGGATGAATAATATATTTCGTTCCAAAATCTAAATATACATTTTTTTCATCCATTATGCAACATAACATCGTAAAAGCATTTATTTACATAAAAATATACAGGAAAAATCAGCTTAGCGGCACACATAAGTATAAAATCCTAATTGACAGTCGTGTTCAAGGACATAACAAATTGGACGATTCACAAAATTACGACTCCAAAGTGTTAAAATAATATTGAGAAAAATTTGCCCAATCTACAGCTCTATTGTGCAATATAATCTAATGATCGATCCGTCAGTACCTAACTGATATTCGCCGGTAGCTGTTGTTTTGGTACTTGAACCGCTCATCAATTATGTCATCCTTAGTGGACATCCTGTCTTTTGACAACCCGGCTTTCAACGCTTATGCCTTCTATGGCGCAGCCTTGTCCCTTAAGATGTTGGTCATGGCCCCCCTCACAGGAAGGCAGAGATACCGAAAACAGGTTAGTTAAAACAAATAAATGTCAAAATAATTATTTTCGAATTAAAATGTTATTTATTTAGGTATTTTCTAATCCCGAAGACGCCAAACCTAGGAATGTTCCCGTGAAGTTGAACGACGAGGACGTCGATCGTGTGAAGAGGTAATTTAAACATGTTTTTTTAACACTATCACGCTAATATGATTACATCATTATTATATTTTTAGGGCCCATTTGAACGATCTGGAGAACATACCCGTGTTTATGGCCGTATCCGGATTATACCTCCTGACGAGTCCCGCTACATCCACGGCTGTTAATTTAATAAGAGCCTTTACATTGGCGAGATATGCACATACCTTGGTCTACGCCGTGGTCGTTGTCCCTCAGCCAGCCAGGGGCATTGCTTGGGGAGTTGGCTTCGGCGTTACCGTTTACATGAGCGTGAAGATCCTTATGCACTTCGGATCGGCCATGTAAAACCGATTGATACATTACAAAAAACATTTAAAATTTAAAATTATGTAATAAAACATTTATGATATACTAAGAATATAATAAAAAAAAATGAACAAAGTGACAGATTGTATTATTTTAAGTTGAACTCATAACAGAGCAAAATATGACCAACCAAAATCAGTATGGCCAACTGCTTTTTTCTTATCGATCAAATGATTAAGAATATTAAATAAACGTATCAATACATATATAGAACCGAATAAAATTATGTAATATGCGTTTTATTTTAAAATATTTGTTAGAATTGTATTATAAAAAAATGTTCATGACCTTCAAACAGTAGCGGTTCAATGAACACGACACAGTATTAAATATTTACGTCGCATTACCAACATGCCGATATTATTATTTATTAATGAATTATCTAAATCATTCCACGTCTATATATTTAAAATAAATAAATTATTTTCAATTTGCCGCTTTAATTTTGAGGTTATATATATTGCGCAATCTTTCGGAAACAATATTCTTTGCTCAATATTCAACGCGGTGCATAACTGGTTTTTATGCGGCAGTTGACATCGAGTCGTCTCTCAGTTTGTTTGTCGCGCTTGTCATTCCCTGATCTCTAACATGTCTCCGCTAGGAACCATCATGTCTTTCGACAACCCCGCCTACAATACTTACATCTTTTATTGTGCAGTCCTGGGTCTGAAGATGCTGGCAATGTCATTGCTCACCGGCAAGACGAGATTCGGCAAAGGGGTTAGTCTGAAAATTGTCTATATATAAAAATTATAATATATACTACTACTGATAAAGTGTTCTCCATGATATTTTAACTTTTTAACATGAGACTATTCATTTAATTGTAAATAAAATATTATTCATATTGAAAAACCTGCATAGAAACACTGAATTATTGTACAAGTTTTATACAAGGTGGACTTTGAACCGCAATCATTTAATGAATTTTAATGATGTTATTTACATGAAGTCAACGATAGCTCGAACATCGTACAATATATATTTTGTTACAATATATAATAAATATTAACAATATTCGACAAACTGCGCGATAAGAAATTTAGATAAAAAAAACATTTTTATTAATAATTATAATGTATTTTGCTTCATTTTAGGTGTTTGCAAACCCTGAAGATATTAAAGGTCGCACTGGTGCCAAAGTAAGGGTGGATGATGATGTTGAACGTGTCAGAAGGTGAATTTACATGCATATGATCGGTCAAATGTATTAATAATCGTTATTAACGCAATCTTCATAATTTTAGAGCACATTTGAACGACCTGGAAAACATTCTCGTGTTTATATTCGTATGCGGATTATATCTTATGACAAGTCCGGCTGCCTCCACCGCAATCACTCTAATCAGATTCTTCACGTTGGCGAGGATCATTCACACATTTGTCTACGCCGTCGTTGTTATTCCACAACCGGCCAGAGCCCTATCGTGGGGAGTGGGCTACGGCATCACCATTTACATGGCTGTAAAAACATTATTGCACTTTGCCGCCTACATGTAAAACAAATGAATATTAATATTTTTTATATGATGATTGTGTATTTTTTTTATTATCAAATATATATTTTATAATTATCACATTTTTTTGTTAATTCGATTCAGATTTATATCATTTGCTTGACAATTAACACTGAGATTAATTATATTTTTTATGAGATAACCGATTAAGTTTATAAAAATACTACAAGCGAGATAAGATGTTTGTCTGCGGTAAATTAATTAAAAGTAATCTGAGAAAAAGAACACATACAATATATCGGAATGTAGAATGCAAATTTTCCATTATAATAATGCAAATAAATAAACGCTGAATTTATAATGATAATAAAAATACATAAATATACAATGAGACCTCGTAGTTCATGCTAAGTATTAAATATGATGGTAAAACTTTCATAAGAAATTAAATTAAATTAAAAAATTACGCTTGTCTGAAGAATTTCAGACATACCTTAGTTTGAAACAGGGTGATGCTCTAGCATGTTTGTTGTTTAACATAGTGCTCGAAAGTGTAATAAGAGACTGCAGTGTTAAAACATCTGGCAACAGAAATCGGTGCAGATTCTTACCTATACAGACAACTTAGAGATTGTGGACAAATCTCAAACGACTCATGGATGAATGCTAGCGAATAATAGGAGCGGAAATTAGCATGGGACTAAGGATCAACGAGACCAAGACAAAATATATGCCCATGAGTTGAAGAGTAGAGCTTCGAGCCCGTCTACAAATTCACATGTCTCGGCTCACTTATTATAAATAACAATGAAAGCAATTTGGAAATACGAAGAAGAACCATGCTGCAAACCGGTGCTACTTTGGACTTCAAAAACATATACAGTTGAGATTCCTCTCAAAGTAGACTAAAGTCAAGCTCTACATAAGCTTCATCAGGCTCATCCTAACATACGGATCGATAATCTGAAAGTTGGTCTTTGATGAAACAAGGTGAGCGACAACTGGATATCCTGGAGAGGAGAATTCTGAGACGAATATTTGGAGCCGTATTCGACGACAAGGAAGACTGAGGCTGAGGTGGTTGGACTGTATATAGAGGGACACTGGTAAAAATGGATAAAATGGAGAAGGATGAGGCCAAGGCTCTACAATAGGGCTGTTACCCCTATGATGAATGAATGAAAAAATGCCACTATTGTAAAGAGATTTCTTCCTGAGTCTTAACTAGAGTAAATTATTATAGGGCATGTTTTGATATTGTCTAAAATTGCTATTGTTAACGTACTCGCACTGCAATAATCCACTTTTACTAAATAGAGTTCTCTTAAGATCTAATATGAAGCTGTCGGATCGGTTGAAAATCTATTTAAAACTAACAAATACCCTGTAACAAATTATATTGCTGGCCAGGGTTATGTTCTCGATTGGATCCTTCAAAGGGAGGTCCGTGGACATCGTGACGCATGACGTCTAGGTGCATATAGGACCACAGAACGTGACTGATTTCTTTATTTTGGGAAAAAGCCACAGTCACTTTTTTGGTAGAAGGTAGATTGAATATATGCTTCTTTTAGTGTGCGAGAGAAGCCGAATAAATGATTTAATGAAAAAAATGAACAAATAAATCAATACAATTTTTTTGAATTGTTTAAAATAACAGGAAAGGACTGATGAATGAAATTTTTCCACAATAACTTGTGTTTTAATTTAAAAAGAGATCAATTCTTGGAGGTCAGCATTGGAAATATGGTTTTTGACTTCTCTTTGTCGTTGATTGTCAGGATGTTGAAGTTCTTTTGTACTGAGTTCGGTTTTATGATCATCATAGAGCAACCATTGCACTCTGGCCACAGGGTTGATTGGACGCGTACCCGCTGCAGCCTACGAAGTGGACGGAAGAATCACAGGACGGCGTAGGTGGAGCAGTGTCCTCCTGGTATCAAAGACAATTTAATTTACAACAGACTTCTTCACAGTTTATTACATCTTGAGATATTTCCAAGCAGATATCAAGTTTTAATAATGTCTTTTTGCCAATCCTCGAGCAATGAAGAATGTTATAATCAATTCTTTGAAAGTATCTAAACAAATATCTTAGGATATTAAGCCTTTAAATTGTGTATTGTTCAAAGTACAAGGTATCATTGCGTATAGAATTATCACACAATTCGTTAATATGTTTTTTTTTATGAATAATATAAATATTGGATGAGGAAATTTCATCAATAAAATGCTTTTATTAGTTCACCACCTTTGTAACATTTATTAAAAAAAAGATGTGTAAAGAAAAGCACTTAAATATACAAATTGTGGAGGAAGAATGTTTTTTTTTGTGTAACAAACTTAAAAAAATAAACTAAATACAATTCACATAAGGAGCTGTAGCGATGTTATTTGGCACTCTTAATTTTAACCCCCTCCAAAAGTTAACCTACACCAAATTGTACATAAAATTAATTTAATTACGTTCGAATTATTCAAATGTTATACACAAAAAAAAGAGTTGACATAATACAATATACTAAATAAAAAGAAAATAGTGTCGACATTCTGAATGATCACTACAGCTCACGTTTTATCAACACTACTGATAAAATAAATCGGGTTTATAAAATCATGATGCACATTTTAAAAAGCGGTCCTCTATTCAACATCAACACTACTCCAACAACAATTAAATAGTATGTATATTTAGTTAACGATTAAATAACTGAAAATTTCAATCACTGGCAGTACTACGACATCGCATAACCGAAACAAAACGGGAAGAATACGTCATCTAAACACAGTTGATGAATAATTGCAATATTACCGCGTTTTGAGCGCGATGTCTCGCGAATTTTGTACATATCGTTTGTTCAGTTTAAATTTATTCACACTCCTTATAAACCAAGCGCGGAATCAACATAAAAATGCAAACAAGAATAAAACAATGCAAAAATCATCACAAACAAATGTCAAAGACATTTTTTTCGTCTAATTATATAATATTTAAGTAGTATAATAACACTAAAGTTTTTTTTTTTTACTGTAATGTTGGTGTTTTACGTTCGAGAGGAAGATAAAATTTTTCACATTTGTAATAAAATATATGTATATATTATATCACCTTTATAATAAAATGTATATTGTACAATAATTTATATATTCAATTACCCTGTAGTAAAAATTATGCAGAATGTAATAATAAACAAATAAAAAAAAAATACTAAAATTAATTATGAAACGATAAAATCTAACAATGCATACCAACAGGCTGAATCTCGATATAAGCAATAAAAAAATCGTCCTGTACATAACAATTGATGGTCATACTCGCCGGTAAAATGCCTTTTATTATTATTATTTAACAACAATGAGATCGTCGCATACAGGGTCTAAGAAATTATCTGGACGGAAATTATAATATTAAGTACATTAATCAGTAGTCAAGTGAAAATCTTCCCTCGATATATTTTAAATGCGCCGAATAAATTTTCAGAAGCCGTCACTACATACTCCGAGATTTTAAATCTCTCACAATATCAATCCACACATTGCTAAATATATAAATATATTCGTGCCGCAATCAACGATTAAACCGACAATTCGGTAAATCATTCATTTTAACGAGCAGATATGAAATCACTACGATGATAAAGCAAAAATCAACATATATCACATAAACAATAAATAATGGGGTACCTGACGAAAATGTCATTTTTGACAACATCCTTCTAAATGGTCAGTTGTGTTTTGGTTGTCGGAGATCTAAAGTGCAACTTTAAAAAAAATACCTTTTTTTTGGTACCAAAATGGAAGGGTTTTTGCCGGATTTTTTTGCAATTTTTACGAAAGTGCATTTATATTAATTTAATAAAAAAACTAATCAATCACTGCAACAGTAATTGCATTAGTTTTCCTCAAAAACAGTTAAAAAATAACCTCAAAGTGAAAGGGTAATTATTGCAAGTGAAAAATGAGGTGTTATGGATTGAAGATGAAACAAATTCGACAAGCTCAATTCTACAAATAGCAGATACACTCGGATACTCTTGGTCTAGAGTGCAAGAACATTTAAAAATAATCGGGAAGATTCATAAACAGGGTGTGTGGATACCGCATCATTTAAGTGATGAAACCTAATCTGTAGTTTGGATTCGAATCAGAATTTATGAAATTAGAGGAAAATTCATCATTTCCATTACCATTGCAACCATTGCATACCATTGCAACGCTGAAACTCAACCAAAAACTCAGTCAAAAAGGTACTCTTGTCTAGGATTGTAAAGGGATTATTCGTTAAAATTCTTATATATGACAAATTAAAATTACTAGACTTTATTTAAAAATACTTTGGCTTTGATAAAACAAGATGAGCGACAATTGGATGAAGAATTCTGCGAAGAAAATTTGGAGCCGTATTCGACGACGGGGAATGGCGTTACTGAAGCAATGAGGAGCTGTACCGACTATACAAGAATACACCGGTCACAGCTGTCGTCACAGTGGTCAGACTCCGGTGGGCCGGTCATGTGCCAAGGATGCAGGACAGTCATCCGCAGAAAAGGCTTATGGTTAACAAGCCTTCCTGTCCCCCGAGGAAAGGAAGACCAAGGCTCAGGGGGTTGAACTGGATCATTGAAACTTACCGGAAGATGGAGTGACGTAGTGGCAGACTGGATAAAATGGAGAAGGGTGTTGGATGAGGACAGGGCTCTAAAATAGGGCTGTTGCGCCTATGATGATGATGATTTTTTTGAAGTTGACTTTATTTAAAAATAGGTAATTTTCGTCAGATACCCCTAATATATTCCGTAGAAAAAACAGTTTGCAATTAAGACTAGCAATGTTCGACATTGTCCGATAGTCATGGGAAGATCACAGGATTGGAAGAATTGCACGTATTGATAAAAACATAAGACAGTCGACAACATAAACAAACGCATCGTAGACTCGCTGACGAGTTTCAAGCTATGCATCTATATATATTTACATTTATAAATCGCAGGTACACTAAATTTATCAAGACCCTGAAATTTTAAAGGATAGACATATCTGATTATGTATTTACAATGTGAACGACACAACGTATCAATCTCGCAATATTAAAACACATTTCTAAGACAGCAGAATTTAGGTGTTGTACACACGAAGCCCCCGACTACGCAATATGATGTACGACGTAATTGCATCACTATAACGCTACGTTACATTAAAATATTTATATTAATAACAACGAATAATTTGTTCAGAGTACGCATCAACACGTATATATATGTAATATAGGATGAGGAGGGCAATCTTATTTAACGTGATTCAATATTGTACATATCTACATGTATACATATATCACTAAGAGGGATCAGTCTATGAAATGGTAACGAGCATTAATCTCGTTCGATTGCGATAACGATCAGATGCGTAGTAAAACTCGTTAAAAATATTTCCGAATACCTCCGATTATTTTTTTTAATTCTCAACAAATCGGTTAATATGATTAAGTAGTTATATATAATGAAAAAAAAAATCGCGGCGATTATATGCAATATTATTACCGCATATTATCATTTAAATTTTGGCTACACAGCCGTATTGTGGTAAATATTATATAATCATAATTTATTACGTAAATCAATGTATACACATATAACGCTCGGCGCTCAATTTTGTGATAATGCCTCTGATATAACTCGGAACGCCGCATAATGTTATAATACAAAAGAATTTTCACGATAATTAAACGATTTATCAGGTACTTGTAAGTTTTCAAATATACAGAGTAAGAAAATATCTATTATTAGAATGTATGTGAAACAGACACGAGGAAGTGAAACACTATAATTTTCGCCGTAAAATATTTTTTCAAGCGTTTAAAAATTATACGTATCATCAGATTAAACACGTCTATCGTCGAACGATATAAAATTGCATTCAATCGTTGTTTTGATAATAAAATAAAAATAAATGTTTTTTATAAGACGAGAATCGTAAAAAATAATTCTTCACATGATAATACTAATAAATTTTGATTATCAGTCTTACTCGTCGAATATATTAATATTTAAATAGGAATATTTTTGTATCGTGCGTAATAATAATAAAAACGGGGTATGCGTATCTTCGAAATTGAAAAACTAATTAAATGGAAAAGATTTCAACAATACAATTTCAAAACAACAAATATAAAATAACATTCATAAAATTTGGAAGGTTTACAAACATAAATATTTTTTTAATAATGATCCGACATCGGCTCGTCGTCGTTTATTAGGCCGACTTCTTCCATTATCTTTTGTATCAGTGTCCATCTGAAAAATTAAACATACAATTAGATTAGAATTACAGTGGAACCCTCTATCGTTCTCACATCGTATATCGATTTAGTAGATTTTAGTGCAAGTTTTGAAGAGTGCAGTTTAATTCGGCATATTTTGCTTCATCAGTTTAATAAAGGCAACAACGCAATGGAAAGTACGAGGTATATTAATGTAGTAAATGGGATCGGGTAATAAGAGTAAGCCAGTGTCAACGATTGTTCTACAAATCCTGAGCAGGAAACTACAGCCTAAAAGATAAGCGGAAGGCGAGAAGATCTGTAGATCTGAAGATCGCAGCATAAAGTCCTATCGTAATCATTGAGGAACTAGTAGAGCAGCTTGGATTTGGTCATTTAACAATTCGTCGACACCTGCGTGCCATCAGAAAAGTCAGAAAATTAGGTCAATGATTTCCTGACAAACTTTCCGAGTGAATGTGTTCTCTTCTTTGCTCGAACGTCTCAGGAATGAATCTGTTTTTAACCAAATAGCCACTAGTGACAAGATATATTTTTTCTTTAAAAATATCAAGCGCCAAAGACAGTGTGTAGGGAATGAAAAGACAACCAGCAACCCAGGTTAAAGAAGGTCTTTTACCATGAAAGGTGGAGTTATCAGTTTGGGATATGAAAGGTTAGTCCACTTTGAACTTTTGAACCCAAACCAAACGATAACAAAGGAGATCTGCTGCAAGCAGCTTGAGCGGCTTAAGTCAGCGCTAGAAGAAAAATTACCATCTTTGGTTTAAAGACAAAAAGGTGTTCTTCCATCAGGATAAAATACTGGGCACATACAGCGAGAATGACATTACAAACGCTGGAGTAGTTTGAATGAATAATGAATAACATTGCTCCATTTGATTATATCATTTATTCCGCAGTCTTCAAAATCATTCATTCAAGTAAAAAATATAAATTCTGTAGACGAGGTTAGAACAGTATTGGGGGCGTATATTTCTAACACTGGGTACATTCTAGTGAGAATCACTGAATCTGGGCGGCCCAAAGCAGAAAAGATGACATCTATGCAAACGTCGTCAGTACTCTACATCCTGAGATGGTGTCCACCTTTTCGTGGTCGAGGGTGTGAGTACCTACCAGGCCGGTTGGTTACCTGTCTGTTACCAGGAAACTAAGAGGCACCCCCAGTTGGTTCTTTGCCGTCCAAATGATGAGTTGCATGCTGTGTTTGATACGAAGGAATACGAGGTTGACAATTAATAAGCACAGCTGTTCAGCTATCATGTGAACAACGCAAACGACGAAGTAAACTGTAGGTGGCTTGCTGGCTTGTTTTGCTGCTCTGCGTGCCCTTTCGGTAGCTGGACAGGGTGAAAGCGGGAGGGGTGGCATTCCCATTTCCACTGCAACTAGTATTGGGGTGGGCATTATTCAACTCTCACGGAGTCTTGGGTTTCCAAGTCCTACACGGTACTCTTGTACGGAGCACCAATATGGGCTCCAGCTATGAAAAACGAGAGATCCAGGAAGAATCTCGCAAGAGTGTAGTGCACAGTTGATGCTGGCCAGTCTACCTCCAATAGACCTGCTGGCCGAAGAGTGTGAAGAGCTCAAAGCACAAAACTCAATGACAATTGAGGACTGGAAAAGAGTACGGCTTGGCCTAATAGAACAAAAGTTAAATGATGGAACAGGTGCGAGATTCTCGCGGACTCGCGAGGACTCAAAAACTGATCCCAGATTTCGAACCCTTGCTTAAAAACGGTCACCATGGAGGGTTCTATCTTTGACAGCTTTTGAACGGGCACGGATTTTCAGACAGTATCTCAGCTGAATCGCCAAAGACACAACCCAAGAGTGCCACGAATGTGGAGAAACGATAGATACCGCTGAACACACCTCCTCTATACTGCCCATGGTTTAGAGAAGGACGCAAAAGCCTAGGAGGGAAGACGTTATCTATCGAAGCCATATGGAAACTTCTCCTAGTTAAAGATCAAGAGATCACATTTGCCGGAGTAGTAACGCTTACTAAAGAAGCTGAAAGATCAAGAAGGCCGCCAAGTAACGGCAGTGGGAGTACTACTCGAAAGACAACCACCACAACGCCGAATATCGCAAAACAGTACCGTGTCGTCGGTTTGAAGTGGAGGAGGGTTTTTAACGTATAAGAATCCGTCACTACCCCCTGAATGGAGAAAAAAAAGATGTTTGTTTAACTTAAATTTAAAATGATGACCCAATAGTTTTTGTCGAATATTTGTCATGAAATTCCGTAATTTTCTATCTCTAACGTAGTCATGAAAACGTTGCAATCATAAAAACCACTATTATATATTGTTTTAACTTTCGAACATTCAAGATTCATTTTTTAATCATATAAAGCATCATGAATTATTTTTACTTGATATAAAATGAAAAAAATATAACAAGAGAGGTTTAAAATAATTTAAGAATTTGAAAGAAATCCACGAGAAGAGAATTTATATGGCAAAACAACTGGAACTAGGACCATCGACTCTCAATTCAATTATTGCTAAGGATGAGATTCACGAATCAATCGGAAATTACGGAAAATAATATAATACGCACTTATCATGGATTCCGCCGCCTGGAAGAAAATCTGGTATCTGATGCAATTCTTGATACACCAATTTCTTGACACGCTCTCCGTTTTGCACCATTTCTAAAACACAAAAATGATAATATAACATCGGCGCTCAAAAATCAATAGTCGACATTCTAATAAACAGCCTTGTAATGAAAATATCTCTGAAGATTAGAGCTAGAATACTTAGTAAAGCTTTTAGGGATATAAGTACATATATTTATATACCTCTGCCTATTGTAGGATTATGTGCCAACAGTTATTTTAGTAGCGTCATGATTATCTTTTGGCAGCGTAACAAATGTTTTTTAATTTCTCCTATCCAACTAATACTCGACACGATTGAGATCATGTAAGGATTACTATCTGACACAGCATTGAGTGTTTATTGCATTAAAATGATTCAATCGTAATACTATTAATTAGTACCTGGAACCGAATATTTAATGCCTAATACACCTTAATGTCATCCTAATATTACGCAATTGGACGCATTAAACCTATTAGTATTGACCTGTTTTATAATAGCATTAAATACATTTTCAGCAAACAATGTCAGATTATTTTCTAAGCATGTACGACGGAATGAATCATAATGCTATTGGCCGTAAACGTTTCGCATTTTTTTATATTGCCAATACCGTAATCCACTAGGGATAGATATTGAATAAATTAAAATAAAATAAAAATTGATAGGTGGTATTAGGGTTTATCTCGTTTATTCGTATTATGGCGTGCTTAAAATTTTCACATGTTATGAGAATATAATGCTCCATTATATTAATGAATACCACCGAAGTAAACAGCTTAATGATCGTTATTTGTCATTAACGGCCGTTTAATTGATTCCATAATAATTTCCATGAGGTAATACCGCAGCTTCAAGTGTCGCTTATGATATTCGAATAATAAAGAAAAGAATAAGGGAAGACTGGTGTATTATATATAATAATGAAGAAGTGTAAAATAATATATAAAATAATATAACATAAATAACTTTATTTACAAATAAACAAAAACAACACAAAGTAAAACATGCACAATTTCCATAAAAATTGTTTTGTACTGATTTCAGATCTAAAAAAATTCAACGTCAATAAAATAAAGAAAACCACCAAAGAAAATAAAACATAATCAAAACAATAAATAAACAAGATATATGTGAGACGTATAGATTAAATTATATCATAATACTGATAACACAGAGAAAATATTAATATCTAGCTCATTTTATATATGTAAGATCAGTATTATCTCGTATTTTAATATCTAGAAAATGATATATATATAAACTTGGACCCGTCGTTTTAAAAATAAATATTATAGTCACATTTACGTATACACTTTATTCGTAATGGATTGATTTCGTTTTTCAAAGAAGGAATAGCAACCTGTGATGCATTTTCGAATTCTCTCGTCCAGCTGCTTATCAGCTTTGCAGGCTTCCGGCGACGGCTTGGGCGCGGCAGGAAAAGTTACGAGAACCACACTCATATTATCGTCACTGCCCTGTATCAATATAAAATTAAATTTTAATTTGCTAAAAAATTTACGCCTAAATGTTATAAAAATATTGCATCTTTGTCTCTTAGCTATAATTATGATTGTAAATGGTGAATAACGGATGTGTTATTACTATACCTTTGAAAGACAAGTATCGATTAATCGATTGGTGACTTCGACCAGGTCGTCTGTGATTTGCAGAAGGGAATGCACATAAGTGCAAACTTCCTCGTTGCGCATAACATCCCATACCCCGTCGCAAGCTAGCAAAAGAAATTCGTCCGAAGCGATATCGCGTTCCCAACAAAATATTTCTGGTTCGGGGGAAACGAGCTGTTCGCACTGGCCGAGACTCTTTTCGTTTTTGTAATCGTAATCGCCTAGAGCGCGGCTGACGGCCAAGGTGCCGTTGAGCCGGCTGACTAGAACTGTGCCGCCGGCTCGGCGAATACGGGCCGACTCTTCCGGCAGCTCGGGCTTGTGATCCCGGGTGACAAGGACAGGAGTGGCGCGGCTACAGATAACACCGCGCGAGTCGCCGCAGTTAGCGATGTAGAGACGATCGGGCGCCACTAGCGCGCATACAGCGGTGGAACCGCCGGCGTCGCGCAGCCCCAGCTCTCGCATATCAGCGTCGAGCTGCAAAAAGCCTGCACGGAGGGCCTCGGGCGGGTTTTCGGGCCAACCGGGAGCGCGCGCCACGGCTGGAAGCAGGTGTTGCGCGCAGTGCGCGGCCACACCAGCGCCGGCGTGTCCGTCGAAGACACCGAAGTAGGCCCAGCCCGCGCCAGCCGGCCCCGCGGCGTTACCCAGCTCGGCTAGAGCAGCCGCCGAATCCTCCATGTGCACGCGCCAGCCTTGCATCGAGGCGATGCCATAGCGCAATCCGTTGCCGTCGCCCTGCTCGTTGATCTTGTCCGTGATCGGCTTGCCAAGGCAGGTGCCCAGCTTGCCACCCATCCTGCCAAAGAGCGCTAGTCGCTTGTTTCTAGCCTACCATTGAAATCGTCCGACCCGAAACGGTGGGAAAATTGCGTCCTCGACTGACGAGACGAGAAATCTGAATCGGACTGACAGCGGAGACAGTCAACGCGATGTTGCCTCACGTCGAACTAACGAAATGTGTTGCCATGCGTAAAAATAAAAACAACTCCCTCCCATTTGTTTCTGACAAGGATATTCTTGTTTGGTCAGTGCAAGACTGACAAGGGCGCGCCGCCCATATGGCTAAATTACACAATGCACACAGGCGCTGGGGCACCAACAGGGATTTTTTTTTAAATATTAAATTAATAACATTTCCTAAAACCGACATCAAATAATATATTTAATTTCCCCCATTTTTTCCGGCATACCAAAAGTACAGGGGCAAGAATTAAAGTTCTTCACACACGAACTGGATTTTTTCGGCGCGTATTTACTCTTATAATGGCATCACACATCATCTTATAATGGTCAGATATAGAACACAAAGAAGCTTGAAATTAGATGTTCAAGCTAAAAGATACTAAGAATAAACAAGCCATTCAAAAAGATAATTTCGGGATAGGCGCGGAAATATTGTAAAGTCTAATCTACAAGAGATCATAAATAGAGAAAAAAATTCTCAGACATTTAGTAGAAAATGAAGTAGGAAGAAATTCGTGTTGGAGTTGCCGTGATGGATCGGTTAAGCAAACATCTTCATTTTCGAAATAATAAGGTACTAAAGATTTTATATTTCGTGGTTATACATATGTATAACGATTGTAATGTAAAATAAAATACAATTTAGTTCATTAATATTATTTTTAATATCACAATTTCAATTCACATAATACATGATACCACTTAAGCGAGTTTATCGATGAAATATATATTTTAACATTAGAAAATACAAAATGTAATAGCGTAATCGAGTGGTACATTATCAATTCAGGTATCTCTGTGCATATCACCATTCAAATATTTAAAAATAACACCAAATTATATCTAATACTTATCATTAATATGATTAAAAAATATTACGAATAATAAGAACAAAGACAAATTCATTTCTCCGACAATAAATCAAATAGTTATTAAATGAATAGGAAACGATTACATAGGAATACATTGTAATTACAATCACCTCGGTATAAATTTACGTGATTTGTATACAATAGATATTAAAATGTTACTAATCAATTATTATAATAATGATGGCAATAAAAATAATTGTAAAATAATCAATTATAATAAAAAAAAATATCCTAAAATTGTAATATGTAAAACTGAAAAACTACATATTAATATATGTATATTATTATACCTGTATAAATCAAATAGGTAACTTGACAATATTTATGTATTAATCAGTTAATATATAATACTTGTCTAGCCAAAATAAAATTAAACGTATACGAGATTAACACCCGCAATGTCTATTATATATTAAAAATATATAACGCAAAGAAAATATATATATTTTAGCGGTCTAATAAAATAGCAAATAAAACAATTGCTACTGCGTCCGAAAAAAAAATATTGAAAAATTTTCTCTTCCGATAACAACTATCTTCAGTCTCATGTTTAAGATAGATAATATTTCATATAATATCATACCCATAATTAGTTAATATTCTTCACACGTGTTAGCAGGGCGGTATTTTTTGTATAAATGACAGAATTAATTTAAATATGCTAAAATCGTATGTTATTTCATGCAAATTTTGTCCAATTCCATGCGTTTATTTCCAGGGTCGAAACAATGATAGAATGGATTCCGAGAAACCCTTCGGGGACGAACTCATAATGACTTCCGTTTCTGTCTGTAAAATAAACAAAGATTAATTTTTAGATAAAACAGATATAAACAAAAATATATGGAACAATATGTAAAGATATTATAAATGATTAGATCAATTAATCGAAAATTGCATATGTGATAGAATATATTATGACGTAACAAGTAAGGTTAGAGTTTATTTAATATGGATTGAATGGTATTTTTAAAATACAAATCAAAAAATCTAGTCGTTTATCTATTAATACAAAACAATCATTTAAACTTATGTACAATTTTTGGATCCCAGTTCAGACACACGGGTTCCTCATCGTCCGAACTTAATTGCAACGACTCCATGTTGACTTCGCTCCACCATGAAGTTTTAAAATATGGTAAATCATCGTTAAAATTGTAATCGACGTCAGTATCTTGTATATATCTTTAAAATAAAGTCAATATTATTACACTATTCGATGTAGAAATATTTATTTAACGTTTCTATTTGAAACGTAAAAATAATACTTACAATACGGGCTTCAATGGACACAATTTCAATAAAATGTGCAACGGGGGATCTTTCACCGGCACGCCCACCTTTGTAAATAGCTTATCTAAAATAATTTGATTTAAAATTACGACCGCACACTGATGCAGTTTTATCACAAGATTTTTAAATTTACGCTCCTCCAATTCACTGCAGCAAAAGTCTCTGAAAAATAATAAAATTAAATAATTCAAGCAATTTTTTTAAAAGATCTTCTAAATTAGAGATTTTTTTGGTAAAAGAATGCAAAGCTTAGATATTGAATAGAAACATTTGTGGTATTTTATGTTTTTTAGATTTGATAAAGGATAGAAATCAAATGAAGCTACCCAGATCATCTGCTATATTTATGGAGACATTTAGAATCCTCGAAAGTGCTGTAGATGGTTTCAAAAGTAGTGATAGAGGATTATAGGTCAAAGTAAGATCACACTAAACTCAATGGTGGAGTCCGATCAGCATTAAATAATCAAGGAATGGTCAGATGGCCTCGAATGTCCATGGTCGACAGTGAAAGATCACTTGGAGAGGCTCAGGAAAAAAAAAATTGACAAGGAATTTGGGTGCTGCACGATCTCTCTCCTTTCTGGGAAGATTGAGTGGCGTAAACAGGCACCAGAAAATTAGGAGCGCCAAGAGGAAAAAAAAATAAATATAAAATAATGATTTATTAACCTTTGGAGCCCAAGTTTTTGATTTTTCTCGAATAACCCTTTTAATATAAATCCTACATGTCATGAATAACTATTTTTATTCATAGAATAATCCATTTTTTTGAAAAAAATCAAGATATTGATAAAGATTTCATCAATATTTTGACTTGAAATGCTTGGGGTCTATTTTTCATTATAAATAGACCCCTTAGGACGACTCGGTTTTTTTCTAGCCGCAGTGACGGATGAGAGATATAACCAATAACATGGCATACTTATGAGCGTAACGTCTTAGGATTTTAAGATCTACCAGTTGATTCAAGAAAATTTGCTATTAGATCTGCTACAGATACATTTCGATCGAGTGTATAAAAAGCTCTCTTAGTCCAATCAGTGTCGGATTTTCCTTTAGGTGCCTAGGGCCTTATTAATTCAGGGGTTTGAGGCCCCCTGAATTAATGAGGCCCCAGCTCTTAACATGAATTTCTTGTATTATTCAAATGTTTTCTTTTCATACCAAAAATAATTAATAATTAGCAGTATTCCCTAAATTAAATTGACGAACAAATAACGACAGCTATGGCATGGTTTTCAGGTAGCTACTCTAACAGTCATATTTCAAACCCCATAAGCTCTGACTGTTCCCCAGACCATGATCCATGGATTCAGGGGCGTAGCTACTTTAAGGCAAAACGATGCAAGGTATTAGGGGCCTCGGCATACAGTCCTGCAGACTCTTGGCCCCCTTGGATTATTTGTGACAACGAGATCGATAATATCGATCTTCAAGAAGCTAATAAAAAAAAGAAGAGAAGCATAAAAATTGCAAACTGAGTAAAACATGTGTGCATTTTAAGAGCTAAATCCGCTACTCGGTCCAACTCATTCTAGATAAAACTGCAGAACCCGAGTGCAGAGTCTATATTGTGCTATTTTGAAGTAAGTGAGATCTTTATTCCGATGAAGACGTTGAAATACCAAAAATAAATCAAATTTTTACTCACCCATAATTGATGCTATGCGGTAGTTTAATATCCAAATAATATGCAATATTTAATAATAGTTGGGTGCTATATGCTAAACCAGCGCTCAAGCGATAAGCTTGATTACGCGATATAAACTCTAGATTTGTGGAGTTATTGTGAGAACCCGTAGAACGTTTATTCGCAAAAACTAAAATTTTTAAATAAAATATTTATTAGATTATTAATAAGACGAGACAGGTTTCCTTTATATATGACAAAGGAGTAAATATTAGATAAGGTAGATTATAGTTATTTACATATGTATTTGTGAATTATCATCGATTATGTATTTAATAACAACGGAACAAGAATGGTCACGATCCTCAGATATGAGAATATGTATTTAATATATCATTGAAAAACATTCATACCCCAATCGCAGTAGGCAGTGTAATTACCATCAGCGGGTAACATTATCGTTAGTATTTGAATGGGCAATAATTTAGTAGGTTTCTTTGAATTCGTAGCTGGCTGAAGTGCTTCAGCAATCGCTTGTTCCGTATGAATTTCATCATCCTTTTCCAAGCTATAATAATAATAAAATATAATAAATTGCACTGTACACGTATACACGTATTTTAATTTATATGCTTACCTCGCCGGAGTCAGCATTTTTATGGGGAATACATTGTTCACCAGTTGATTTAATCTCGATATTCGGTAAATATGTAACTTGTGAAGTTGTGTAGCCAAATTATTTTCTAAATTTTTCATAATATCACACTTGTTCATAGCTTCATTTTTCATCACTTCCACACTCTTCATCCAAACTGGCACATTAATCTTGTATTGTTCGTTGACTATATTCAATTCGTTCAACTTGTTTTGACGTTGTTCTATTTTATCTTTCCGTTGTAGAACGGCTGCGGTGAGTATAGTAATTCTTTGTCTGAGACTATTTATTTTGATATTGATGTTTTCCCTTTTTGCATTTTCTCGAAAGTGAAAGGATCTGCTCCAACTTTTTTCAACCTCCTTACACGTGTCTTTTATCTCCATTAACTTTGATTGTTTTTCAGCAAACCTATGATTTAAAATAAAAATATAAATTACCCATTAACATGCATAGTATCCATTATCTTTTATATCTACACGATACAATTATTTATTAAAAGAATATAATTTTAAAATAATTAAAAGTCAAACGGTTACACATGTTTAAATATTTAAAAAAAAAACATATTCGTATACGACTTAATGAAATGACATATCATTTCTCCATAAATAATTTAAATTATAAAAATAAAATATTTATGTAACATGTTAAATATAAATGGATGAATTTTTGTCAACATGCAAGGGGAATTTAAAAAATATCCAATATTTTGAAACAATAGTGCGTAATTTGAATGATCGTCAAGGTCGTGGGTTTCTGAGTTTACCTTTCCGGCGTGGCGGCCGAGTGCATGAAGTCCCCCTGTCGTACGCAGCGTCCACAGTGAAAAGATGAGCGTTGCAGCCCGCAAAGGGCGCACCGACAGAGCCTCGCTCCATCTGTCATGACGCGCTGCTGCCAACTGCTACCAGCTGAGCGAGACCAACGGTACCAACCTAAGAATATATATGCAATAGCTCAAACATGATTATTTCATAAACGAAAATAATACAAAAAAATAGTATACATCATCATTAGGCTGTATTTTACGAGTACTCCAAATTATATACATAACATGATCAAATAATTAAATTTAGGTGTACACAAAAATTATGGGTTAATTAGTTGTAATAATTTCATATAACATAAATTCTCATTATTTAGAAAGATTATAAAAATAATTACCTAGTAAAGTAACCCATTTAGTGTTGCTTTTATTTACGAACATGTGTTGCGAGTGTGTTCGCAAATCGGCAAAATAAAAAAATAAAATATTTTAGCGTTATTAATAAAGCAATTTTCAAACAATAATTTAATTAATTTCTTAAAATAAAATAATTTGATCGGCAATTAAAGTAATCGAGGAGTAAGCAAACCTTTCATCGAGGAATTTGAAATTTAGTTAGATAGTGGAATTAAAATTAGGTAACTATTAAATATATATTTATGTATATATAAAAAAAAGATGCATACAAAAGCGACTTAAATAAATCTACATCCATCGTTTACCCCCGAGACCTTTAATAACAAGAACGAAGCCTAATATGTTTTAAACGATTAAAATACGTGGTCCTATAATTTGAATGCATCAGAAGAAAGAAAGATAATTGCAAAATTTGGCATTTTATTATATATAGTGAATTTTAAATTTATGCATTATATGTATAAATTTACGGACTACATCAACTTTGTGTGACTTTAGATCGTAATACATCGTTGATCACGATTCAACCTGTTTAGACCATGGTTAACATTTAAAAAGAATAACTGTCACTAACTTCGTATTGTCGGCGCCATGCCTGACATTAAGATAACTCCGCTTGGCGCAGGTCAAGATGTTGGAAGAAGCTGTATTTTACTCTCGATGGGAGGAAAAAATATAATGTTAGATTGTGGAATGCACATGGGATACAATGATGAGCGCAGATTTCCTGATTTTTCATACATCGTGCCGGAGGGCCCAATTACAGGTCAAATCGACTGTGTTATAATATCTCATTTTCACTTGGATCATTGTGGAGCTCTTCCGTACATGTCAGAGATAGTTGGATATTCTGGACCCATCTATATGACTCATCCAACGAAAGCTATTGCACCGATTCTACTCGAAGACATGAGAAAAGTTGCCGTTGAAAGAAAAGGAGAATCAAATTTTTTCACATCTCAAAATATTAAGGATTGCATGAAGAAAGTTACGGCTGTTACATTACATCAATCTGTAATGGTCGACAATGAATTAGAAATTAAAGCTTATTATGCTGGTCACGTTCTTGGAGCGGCAATGTTTTGGATAAAAGTTGGATCTCAATCTGTGGTTTATACGGGTGATTATAATATGACCCCGGATAGACATCTCGGTGCCGCGTGGATTGATAAGTGCAGACCAGATTTACTCATTTCCGAATCTACTTATGCTACTACAATTCGTGATTCTAAAAGATGTCGCGAAAGAGATTTCTTGAAAAAAGTGCACGAGTGCGTTGAAAATGGCGGAAAAGTTTTGATTCCTGTGTTTGCACTCGGTCGTGCTCAAGAACTTTGCATATTGTTGGAGACATACTGGGAGAGAATGAATCTGAAATATCCTGTATATTTTGCAGTAGGTCTCACTGAAAAAGCAAATAACTATTACAAAATGTTCATCACTTGGACCAACCAAAAAATTCGTAAAACTTTTGTTCAAAGAAATATGTTTGATTTCAAACATATAAAACCGTTTGATAAATCAAATATTGATAACCCGGGACCTATGGTTGTTTTTGCTACGCCCGGAATGTTGCATGCTGGCCTGTCTTTATCGATATTTAAAAAATGGGCACCGAATGAAAATAACATGGTAATAATGCCAGGTTTCTGTGTGCAGGGAACTGTCGGACATAAAATATTAAACGGCGATAAAAAAGTCGAATTTGAAAATGGACAAATAGTGGAGGTGAAAATGGCTGTTGAATACATGTCGTTTTCTGCTCATGCTGACGCTAAGGGTATTATGCAACTAATTCAATATTGTGAACCAAAAAATGTGATGCTAGTACACGGTGAAGCTGAAAAAATGGAGTTTTTGATGCACAAAATAAGGGAAGAGTTCAAAATAAATTGTTATAATCCAGCAAACGGAGAAACCTGTATAATTAACACGCCCGTAAAAATTCCAATAGACGTATCGTTGAGATTGTTAAAAGCAGAAGCCATACGATATAACGCACATCCGCCAGATCCTAAACGTAGACGCATTATGCATGGAGTTTTATGCGTCAAGGACAATAAACTGTCTGTAATGGATATCGACGAAGTATGCGAAGAAGCTGGCATAAATAGACATACAATTAGATTTACGAGTACAGTTAGATTGGAAGCACCGGGACCCGTGTCAAGAACCGAGCAGAGACTTTTGCAATTGCTCGTGGAGAGATTACCTGATTGGCATATCCATCTAACCGATAGTAATATATCCGTCGAATCTGTACTTATTAAAGTCGAAGGAGACGACGACGTAAATAAAAATGTTTATGTGTCGTGGACTAATCAAGACGAAGATCTCGGTAGTTATATTCTTGGGTTGTTGCAGTCCATTTGCCAATGATGATGTACAAATTCACTTAATATTGTATAATTAATTGTTCATGATTTTATTAAATATTTTGTATACATTTACATACAAATGTTATGATTTTACAATAAATATAAATAAAAATTTAAACGTAATTCTGTTTAGCTAATAATTGGAATATCGTAAAGTATTAAGTCTTCAAATTATTTAAATGAACCACTCTTCTTTAGTCGACACCCTCATGTGTGAGGATCGTGATCGTTCTTGTTCCAAAAATCTTGATTTTGTCTCTAGGATTCTATGCATTCTGCATCTACTACGGTGGAGGTGGTGGTCTTCACTTGGTCACGTTTCCAAGCGCGACGAGTTTCTCCAGGCTAGAATGTTGCTTTTTGGTCTGAAAAAAACATTTTAATAAAAAAGATAAAAAAGAGCTGCACTGCGAAAAATAATAGATATTCTAAAGAGATTTTAAAGAAAACTAATCTTGCTAAACACATTAGGGGACAGTTTGTTAATTGTGGTAATTTTTTATTGCGCATAGGACACAAAATCAAAAGACAGACTTTGCTTTAACCTTTTGGGCTCCGGAGTTTTTTTTTATAAGTTTCTACCAACTCCGAGCTATTTTAAGTGAATTTGTTAGAAAATAATATTTATGTTACAGAATGAAAAAATCTTCAGATTCCTTGTATAAAATAAACGAATTAACAATTGAAGTTTCAAAGCCTCAAAAAAATAACTTCCTCCACCACTTCAATATTTTTCCCATAAAGCAATACGATGCTGCATATTGATCTGCTGTATCTACTCCACCCATATTTTTTTATGTAATTAGAAATTACTATAGGCTTGTTGATTACTTCACCTTGATTAGATAGGTTAGCTGTTTGGGTTCTGCTTTGATTTTCTCAAAATTTCAGCTCGGCGCGTCCTAGCTCCGCCGACAGTGTGATTTTAAAAATTCCAAAACTCAAAATTTGTCATTACGTATTTTTTAATTTATAATTGTGGGCCTTCTAAATACCAATAACGTAACGAAGACTTTTTATTTAAAATTTATTCTACGATTCGATCGCAAAGATCTGCAGCTTATTTGCCTCGATTTAGTTTTCATTGATTCAAATTGGAATTCAGCTAGTTTTACAAATAATCTTTGAAGAAATGCTGTGAAAATATTTGAATTAACGGCAGAGTGAGAAATTATTTCATCTATTATAAATAAATAAATATCTTTTATTTATTTAAAAATGTACATAATATGAATATGTATTATAAATGTACAACTTTTTTATAAAATACAATGAGGTATCTAATTTGATTTGAAAACGTCCAATTTGATTTGTAAAACGTCCAATTGATTTGTAAAACGTCCAATTTGATTTGCAAAACGTCCAATTTGATTTGTAAAACCTGTATCACACAATGATATTTACGAATCAAAATTAACGTTGTCTTGCATCGTTCTCCTTAGCATCTCTCGGAGATATGTATAATATTTACAGCAAATGGACCCTTGTTCTTGGAAGCGTATTGGTTTTTTTTAACTACCTGAAGTAATAAAAACCTATATAAAAAAATTGTAGACCGTTGAAAAAAATCGATGGGTACTTGTCGAACTTGGTAAACTTGGTAAACTTGGTCGTTCGGAACATTTATCGAAATTAGCAAATATTATTTAAATATTTTTTTCCATTTTGGGAGCTGAACTTCAAGGCCCCTTGATTTTGGAGGCCCTAAGGCACGCGCCAATTGCGCCAAAGGATAAATTCGCCACTGCCAACCAGTGTGGTGTTTCAGACGTTGATTAATGATGTGCAATAGAATTTTTCTTGCATGTGATATTAATGAAATTGTTCGATAATTTCCGCATTTTTTCGTACCTCCTTTTTTGTGTATCGTAATAAATATTGACTCTGACCAGTCCTGTGGCCATTTTCTTGATATCCAGATTTTGTTACATATGTGTCACAGAAGTTGTTGCCTTCTTGCCTAGTTCCTTTCGTAATTCGGCAGAAATACCGTCATTGCCGAGAGATTTATTGTTTTTAAATTTCTTCAGTGCATTTTTGTTCTCGTTTATCATAATATATGGTTCTCGTTCATATTGATCTACTTCTATTCTAGTCGAGTATATTTCATCTCTGTATAAATATTCGCAATAGTCCTTCTATGTTTCCATGATTTTTTTCATTTCCGTGATATCTTCTCGTTCATTTTCAATGACACGACTTTATTTTGTGACTTCTAGGGAGAAGTCTTACTTTTCGGAATATGAATGAACCACTCAGTGAATCATAAATGAGAGATACCCGGCGAAAATTTCGTATTTTAAAATAAAACGTCTATAAAATATGTATATCATATTACATATATTGTAAAAAATGTTCTGTATTTGAATATTCCGGATTTTTTCCATGAATTGCTTCTTTTAATCATTCCAGCTTATCGCAATAAAATTGTGTTATTGTCTAGTCATATTTGAGAAATTTGTAAGGAATCCCTTCACAATCCTAGCATACCGACAAAAGTACCTTTGTGACCGTTAGGTTGAGTTACGGCCCTTTAGAAAGCCATCGTTTTTGCGATATTGGTTCTAGTACATAACCCACTTCTCATCCCCTGTCACAAGATGTCGAGGAAATGTTGGATTTTGCTCTAATTTTATTAATTCTTGACAAATTCGAACTCAAACTACAGATTTTCTTTCATCAATTAAATGATGCGGTATCCACACACCCTCTTAATGTATCTTGCGATTATTTTAAAATGTTCTTGCACTCTAAACCAAGAGTACCCGACTGTATCTGCCATGTGTAGAATTGATTTGGTTGAATCTGCAATTTGTAACGTCATTTTCTACCTCCAATACCCTTTTACTTAAAATTTTATTTTTTATATAAAAATTTACACTTCAAAATTGTTTGATTCATTTCTGACACTACCAAATAGTCAATATGTCCCTGTAAATATCAGCTTTTCTTACATTTAAAAATTTGGTGAAAAAAAATATATAAATACATCCAGTGTTATGGCTTGTAAGCAACATGCATATTATTTCGATAATGTGAGTTAAACGTGACTGAGATAAGTTAGTCTTCTGCATGATTTATAAAATAATATTTATGTAAGTAGTTTGGCGCGTTGGAATTAATTACTTTCAAGTGCCTTCCAAGCTGCGTTGAATATATAATTAGAAAACGATTAATATAAATTTCAATCCAACTTAATTAATATTAAAAATGATCAAGTGTCAGTTTGACACTGGGGGGAATATTAGCGTGAGAAACTTATTCCCCTTGCATATTTAGAATGCAAGTTATTTTTTAAATACAGGTGTTACTTGATATTCATACATTCTATTAAGATTTGGAAGATTTATAAAATTAAATTAAGTAGATAAAAAACCTGTTGTTGATAAACCGAGAATATATTTGACGCTCCCATGTCTTTTCATAATGGAAAGATATAATCTCATGATAGTGATAGAACTCTGTATCAGAAATGAATAAGGTATTTTATTCAACTATCTCTTGATACATATTATATTGCATGTTAATATTTTTAAGATTTTGTTCCATGTTAATATTGTCTCTTCCAGGAACCAATTATGTACCAAAATTAAGGACTTGTAAAGGTATGGAAAACGTGGAAGGATTCGTGACTCGGACCATGGCGAGTCTTTACTCTCGCCGGTGATGAAAATGTTAACACAGTTATTACGTTGAACACATTTATTACATAGACAATATCATTGCTACACAGCTTCTTAGCCATTAAAGGTACGTGACCCGTGCGTCTCCTGGTACCCTCTAGTTGGCGACTTCTGGCAGTGACGGCACTCGTGGCGGTCCTGTGGCCAGTGTATTGACAGGGAGGTACCCTTCCCTTCCTGATGATCGTCGAGGCCGGTTGGGGGCTCCAAGCTAGCACGCCAGTCTGCGGTCTCAAGTCGGGGATGCTGAGGCGGAGAGTCTGCGAGCAACCTCGGCGGCCATTAGTTGGTTGTTCTGTTACAATGATAATAAACTCGTTCGGTGTCGTCTATGGTCGCCATAGAAAGGATGAGAGGAGAGTTCCAGAGTCGTCATGTAACGCAGGAGCATGTTCACGCTATAACTGCGGGCAGGAGACTGCGCTGGGGAAGCGTGGTGCATTTCCGGGACGCCAACGTGTGATGTTGCCAGGACGCAACATGGCGTTAATTTAATTGATTGGTGAAATAACCACCACAGACATTCCGTAGTTATTTTTGTTTATATTCTCATTGAAAATTTATAGGAATTGTTACATTCAAGGCTAAGTAATATTTAGGCTAATATAGTAATAATTTTTTAATCAATTTGAATGAGTCTACAAAAATATATTATCGTATGTGCACCGAAAGGGCAAAGCTCACTATCGGTGTTTTTAATCTTCTCAATAGTTTTTCAATTTTTTACGAGTATGAATAAAAATATTATATTAATTCAAAGTTCAATTCAAATCTCGCACTGCACAATTGATAAGTGAGGTATAAGTAGTTAATTAATTGAAAATATGTAAATTTGTTATAGCGCGTGTTGCGAGGCTGTGTCACTTATGCGATTTATTTAATTATACTCATGTGTTTTACTATATTTTGGATACTGGTGAATCATTAGAATTTATTATGAATATAAAAAGTTAAAGAAATCACAACAGGTAACTGTGATGAATATATAATAAAAGTAAATCACAAAATATATTTCTTATAAAATTTTACATAACAATATTGTAATATATTATTATTTTAGTAATATACATAATATGTTAATAAATATATTTAGGAACCGTGGAAATGTATTACAATTTTAAATTTTTCTGTTAAATACCGTTTGCTCCCATGGCATAAGGATATTCGGGGAATGTATACAGAAAATAGACGCCTCTGGTATTTGTGTTCGATCCGTAGCCGAGATAGGACACTTGGTCTTTTTGGCAAATAAATTTGAAACTATTCGATTCATTACATTTCTTTGCAATGAATTTATTAGGAAATAGAATTGATGCTGCATACAATTGAATGCTTCTTTTATGACTGCAAGATACATCGATGGCTAGGCATCCTGGTTGAACTCCCATCTTTCCGTTGACATAATAATTAGCGTGCCCTATCATTTTATCCGTTGTGCTTAGAGCACTTGTATGTATCACGTCGACATAGCTCGCATCATTTGGTGTGAGTTTTAGATTGCTAGTTATGAAACATAAAGACGTTGGATCCAAAGCTGTTATTCTGAATATTGAAGAGTTATGAGCAGCTTTGAACATTCGAGCAGCGATGGCAGATATTTGTGCGCCCATGCTAAATCCAATTAGATGAATATTTTGACTCAGAATTCCTCTCGATTTCATGTATGTCAGAAAATCATAAAGGACACTTGCCAACATGGGGACTGAACGAGTAGCCATAAGATAGTCAGTTTTCATATATGAGCTTATGTTAAATGAAAGAAAGTTGGATTGGGTGTTTTTCAAATAATTGCGTGCTACTAGTCTTACTATCGAATTGTCGGGATACTCATTCCAACCTTGTGTAAAAATTACAAGAGGTTTCTGAGGCTTGAATTTGGACGAGTCTCTGATTAGTCTTGGTGCCTCTGGGAAGTTGTACGCGCGAAAACCGTTTATTTCATTCATTAGCATGTTTATCCGAGAATAATTTAATGATATCGCCCAATTTTTGTCCACGAACTTATTGATTTCCAAACCTAAAAGAAAGAGAAAAGAATTTTAGTTTTTTTTTTATTTTTTATTAAATTTTGACATTTATGATTTAATAAATTGAATTTACTATGACTATGATTGTGTTGTTTGCAAAGCTATACAGCTAGATGCATTGTATTTTTATGTTGTGAAATATATTCAAATAATAAAACTTATTTGCATAATAATAAATAATTAACCTTTGAAATTTTATATTATGACTAACTAAAATTTAGTAGTTTTTATTCATCTTAATGTTAATATATATATATTTTTAATAAATAATATTATATAGCTAATATGCATAAATAGTTTGAGCTATTTTAAAAAAAAAATGGGAATACTAAGTGTAAAATTTTAACTAAATATCTATTATTATATTACGCCAAGAAGAATCACACGGTAAATTTAAAAATTCACAACATCATCAAAATGATTTCTACACTATTGCTATTTACATGTTGCCGAGACCCCACGCATTAAATCTTTGGCTGTTGCCAAAGCTACATCCTGGTAACTAGTCGGGAATTTAGGAAGTATTGGAACAGATTCGGTGAAAACTGCACACGAATACACAAAAGCGAACAACACTATTATTTTATTCATCACTATATATTTTTTTAAACTTTTATCAATTTATCAAACGATTCTTGTTTTCGTGGATTTGTATCCTAAAAGTTGGTATATCACGACCACCGAATTCGTCCTCGTTCGGAATGCTAATGAAATTTTCGCAGCCAATATTTATATATTCGTGGGTTTGATATAACAATTAACCTCGGTGGTTATTGAACTTTAATCCGGCAATAATACATTTCTTTGAGACTCCTAATATAAGATTGATTTTTTGAAAAAAATAGTCAATGAATGAAAATATACTTTTATATTTTTAAATATATATTTTTTTTAAATTTGAGGTTGTTAAAGTATTGTATAATGAATTCATTTTCATCATCTTTATTTGTTAGCCCGAAGACATTCATTGAGTGTACGGGCCTTACCTGACTTTCTAATTGAAGTCGAGGCTAAAGGAACCTGGGTTTCAAAAAGGTGCAAGTGGTCTCCTTTTATTAGACTCGCATAGAAAAATGAGGGTGATTGGTTCCATGATTTTATCATCATCATCATTTGCCAGCCTCGAGACACTCACTCGCTGAATGTTTGGACCTTACCAGACTCGAATGGTAGTCGAGGCAAAGGGAGTCGGGTCTCCCCTTTTACGTCCATACCGCCGTGGCTCAGCCCGTCTTGGTATGCAGTTTTTTATAAAAAGGTTTCCCTCTCTCGAATTGGAGTTTACCCTTTATACTGTAAGTAGGAGAGAGTTTGTCTCTGTATTCGTTCTTATCTTCTGGTATTAATCTTATTATCTCTCATCACAGCTGGTACAGTTTTTTCACGTCAAATGCACCTTTTTTCAAATCAAATGCATCCTTTTTCAAAATCAAATGCATCCTTTTACAAATCAAATCCATCTTTTTATAAATCAAATGCACCTTTTTACAAATCAAATGCACCTTTTAAAAATCAAATGCACCTTATTAAAAATTTAATAAAACATTTAAATACATTTTCCACTAATTACGTTTTTTTTTCAGTTCCTTTAAATATGTAAAACAGGAACTAAAAAAAAACGTAATTAGCGGGAAAACGTAATCTCGGGGTACTCCATAAATACAGTGGAACGCGTTTTTTTACATATTTAAAGGAATTGAAAAAAAAACGACTAGGTTAAAAAGTGTTGCCTTGGGTCCTAGCTATTTTCAGTGACTAAATAATATTTTTATGGTAAAAAATATATAATACGTAGTCTTGGAATTTAGTTTGCCTCCTTTAATTGGTATCGATTGCTTAGGTATCAAGTATCAATATATTTTGGTATCGAATGAAAAAACTGGAAGAAATATGCTGTAATCAATACCCCCTCGCGCCTATAGGCACGAGCTATTATTATCCAACTAAACACGTGCAAGGTCATTGAAAATACAAAAATGGGCCAGATGTTTGATTTGCTTCAAGTCGCAAAATACAATTAAAAGAACCTAACTCCAAATTTTGTATGGATGCCTAACTCTCTATAGCGTTTTTTCTATAGCGTGGTCACTATCTGAACGCTATAGAAGGGTTGATTGTAAATTGAATTTGACAATTTAGCGTTTTATAGAAAACTGCGGTCTAGACAGGAGCACTATTGGAGGAACTGTCGTCATTCTGTTCTTTAGAAGGAAGCGCTATAGGAGGGTTTGATTAGATTACATACCAGGTTAGATATAAAATTTTACACATTTTTTTAATTGCTTTGGTAAAAAATCATAAATTCAAGAGATAAATATCTATTGTGAATTACTTTAAAGATCGCAGAAGGAGTTAAATAGATGTTGTGGACTACTTTAAAGATCAAAATTATTATTCACAAATAAATAATAATTTTGACTAAATGAATAATCATTTTCCATGCGATACTTATAACATGTATAAATTATTGTGTTTGACTCCATCTTTAATATGTTCCTCAATGTGTTTTGCATGGATTTACATAAATAATGATCCGATCCACACGTACAGATACCTGAAATTATTATTTTCATTATCATCAGGCTTATACACTAAGGTTGTTATTTAAATTTTAATTGCATTATAAATACAATAGTTATAAATGAAATAATTGGTACTGGTTAATAGGACTTCTCACACCACAAATATATTTTTGCTAGTGTGAAAAGAATACTTTTTTTAATAGTGAATTTAAAATTATTAGGGTTTAAAAATAAATTCAAAATTCTGAGGAGGGTCTTGGGTCACATTTTCATTGGGGCCCAAAATTTCCAGCTATGCTTTTAACACTTTCACCTTGCCTTGTTTGTCTGCTATTGATATGCTTCAATAGCAGACAAACTTATCCACTATTGATATGCTTCAATAGTGGATTTAGCAAGTCTTCATCGAGATTTGATGATCGTACTGATTGAGATACATCCTGTAAATTCTTATTGCCTGATTTAAATCAAAGAAACTAATATTGACATCTGCTTTCAGTCGACACTCGTACATAAACTTAGCTTAGGCTAAGTAATATTTAGGCTAATACAGTTATTATTTTTAATAAATTTGAATGAGTCTACAAAAATATATTATCGTGTGTGCACCGAAAGGGCAAAGCTCACTATCGGTGTTTTTTCTTCTCAATGGTTTTTCAATTTTTTACTAGTATGAATAAAAATATTATATTAATTCAAAGTTCAATTCAAATCTCGCACTGCACAATTGATAAGTGAGGTATAAGTAGTTAATTAATTGAAAATATGTAAATTTGTTATAGCGCGTGTTGCGAGGCTGTGTCACTTATGCGATTTATTTAATTATACTCATGTGTTTTACTATATTTTGGATACTGGTGAATCATTAGAATTTATTATGAATATAAAAAGTTAAAGAAATCACAACAGGTAACTGTGATGAATATATAATAAAAGTAAATCACAAAATATATTTCTTATAAAATTTTACATAACAATATTGTAATATATTATTATTTTAGTAATATACATAATATGTTAATAAATATATTTAGGAACCGTGGAAATGTATTACAATTTTAAATTTTTCTGTTAAATACCGTTTGCTCCCATGGCATAAGGATATTCGGGGAATGTATACAGAAAATAGACGCCTCTGGTATTTGTGTTCGATCCGTAGCCGAGATAGGACACTTGATCTTTTTGGCAATTCAAATTGGAACTATTCGGGTCCGCACATTTCTTTGCAATGAATTCCTTAGGAAATTGAATTGATGCTGCATACAATTGAACGCTTCTTTTATGACTGCAAGATACATCAATGGCTGGGCATCCTGGTTGAACTCCCATCTTTCCGTTGACATAATAGTTAGCGTGGCCCATCATGTTATCCGTTGTGCTTAGAGCACTTGTATGTATCACGTCGACATAGCTCGCATCATTTGGTGTGAGTTTTAGATTGCTAGTTATGAAACATAAAGACGTTGGATCCAAAGCTGTTATTCTGAATATTGAAGAGTTATGAGCAGCTTTGAACATTCGAGCAGCGATTGCAGATATTTGTGCGCCTAAGCTAAATCCAATTAGATGAATATTTTTACTCAGAATTCCTTTCGATTTCATGTATGTCAGAAAATCATAAAGGACATTCGCCATCTTGGGGACTGAACGAGAAGCCATAAGATAGTCACTCATCATATATGAGCTTGTGTTAAATGAAAGAAAGTTGGATTGGGTGTTTTCCAAATAATTGCGTGCTATTAGTCTTACTATCGAATTGTCGGGATGATCTAACCAACCGTGTGAAAAAATTACAAGAGGTTTCTTAGGCTTGAAGTTGGACGAGTCTCTGATTAGTCTCGGTGCATCTGGGTAGTTGTACGCGCGAAAATCGTTTTTTTCATACATTAACATGTTTATCCGAGAATAATTTAATGGTATCGCCAAATTTTTGTCCGCCATCTTATTGATTTCCAAACCTTAAAGAAAGAGAAAAGAATTTTAGTTTTTTTTTTTTTTTATTATTAAATTTTGATATTTATGATTTAATAAATTGAATTTACTATGACTATGATTGTGTTGTTTGCAAAGCTATACAGCTAGATGCATTGTATTTTTATGTTGTGAAATATATTCAAATAATAAAACTTATGTACATAATAATAAATAATTAATCTTCGAAATTTTGTTTTATGACTGATTAAAACGTAGTTTTTATCCATCTGAATGTTAGTATATATTTTTTGATAAATAATATGCATAAATAGTTTGGGATATTTTAGAGAAAAATGGGAATCTTAAGTGTAAAATTTTAACTAAATATCTATTACTTAAAAAAAAATATTATTATTTTACGCCAATAAGAATCACACGGTAAATTTAAAGGTTCACAGCATCATCAAAATGATTTCTACACTATTGCTATTTACATGATGCCGAGAAACCACGCATTAAATCTTTGGCTGTTGCAAAAGCGGCATCCTCGTATATAGTAGGGAATTTAGGAAGTAGTGGAACAGATTCGGTGAAAACTGCACACGAACACACAAAAGCGAACAACACTATTATTTTATTCATCACTATATATTTTTTTAAACTTTTATCAATTTATCAAACGATTCTTGTTTTCGTGGATTTGTATCCTAAAAGTTGGTATATCACGACCACCGAATTCGTCCTCGTTCGGAATGCTAATGAAATTTTCGCAGCCAATATTTATATATTTGTGGGTTCGATATAACAATTAACCTTGGTGGTTATTGAACTTTAATCCGGCAATAATACATTTCTTTGAGACTGCTAAAATAAGATTGAATTTTTGAAAAAAACAGTCCATGAATGATAATATACTTTTATAGTTTGATTCATTATAATTTAAATTTATTATAATTTTTAAATATATTTTTTTTAAATTTGAGGTTGTTTAAGTATTGTATAATGAATTCATGTTTAATCATTTTCATCATCATTATTTGTTAGCTAGAAGACATTCACTGCCTTACCAGACTCTCGAATTGAAGCCGAGGCTAAGAGGCTGGGGAAACCTGGGAAAGGGAACCTGGGTTTCAAAAAGGCGCGAGGACTCCCATAGAAAAATAGATGAGATCATCATCATCATCATTTGCTATCCACGACTACTTTAAAGATCAAAATTATTACTCACAATTAAATATATATTATGAGAAAAATATTCCGCATATATTTTTATATAACCTCGCATTTTTTCCCTTGTAAAAATGAATAGTTCATTTCAATGCGATACATTTAATATATAAATTATCATGTTTGACTCCATCTTTAATATGTTCCTTAACCCTTTATAGGGCAAATTAATTATTTTGAAACTTTTTTATTTTTTATTATTATTGACAATACTAATAAATTAACCAAATAGCGTTCTCGACAAAATATTACGTTACTAAGGTTGACATTTCTATAGGCGCTCATGGAAATATAGAGCGTAAAGCGACTGGTTAATATATTAACCAATTTCAGCCTTTGCCCTATTAAGGGTTGAAGTGTTTTGCATGGATTTACATAAATAATGATCTGATCCGCACGTGCAAATATCTGAAATTATTATTATCATTATCATCAGGATCAGAAGGTCATCCTGTTCTGATTTATTAGACATTTAAACGTCCTTAGTATATAATTTTGTAAACCAGCTTCAAGTTGATCGAACCTTAATATGTTCACATCCGTTGCATAATATTTCTGGTTGGTATGGTTGTTGTTTTATCATATATTATAAATTAAATAATAAAAATAAAATTCACTGTTAATACATTAGTATGCATTAGATTTTATATACGTAATTGTCGTTTTTTTTATTTATAAATATGTTAGATAGAAGTCTATTTAATTTATATAATATATTCTAGTTTTTATATAGATACCAAAAGAATTTTTTTTTTATTTGAATTCTATAATATTTATTTTTCATAAAAAACAATGCGTGATTGGCAATAAATATTGACCCAGGTCACTAATCACGCATAAAAACATAAACAATATAAAATAAAAATGTAAATAAAGACTAGACATATAAAATAACTCATATAAAACATCAACGAAATGGTGATATTTAACATCAATTATATCTACATAGTCAGCCAAGGGGTTGAGCAGAGTTAGCTTTGGTTATCGGAGAGTTTTCGAGAGCAGCTGTCCTCACATTCGGCGGAAGAAAAAGCACACGCGAACGAGCTCGATGGTAGTGAGGCAGCCCTCTACTCATACGTTGGGGTATAAACTGGGATAGAATTCACACTCACCCAATTTATGTATTTACTTTAATCCAAGGGAATTCGAGGCGTCATAAGCCCATATAATGGAACAAACGAATGATTCGAGCAAGTTTCGAACTAAGGTGCTATATATGTAATGAGAATTTCTCAAGACAAAGTCCAACATTCATGATGATCTCATACACATGTCCGATATATGTGACTTCAATTTTTACTTGGAATCAAACAAAATACCCAGATCTTTAACAGACGACTGCTTGAGAAGAGTTACGTTCCCAAGCCTGTAATTAAAGAAGGAGAAGGCTCCTTTGATTTAGAAAATGTCATTGTTTGACATTTTCCAATACCTAATGGAAAAAGATTTAATATTAGTCAATCGTGCAATCAACATATAAAGTAACGGATAGAAATATTTTTTGAATCCTCTACGAAAAGTGAGAATTTACAATTAAGAACTCGATAAATATCATTTATAAATGAAATAAATAATAAAAGTACGAAACCCCCTACGCAATACCGGAAGGTGTATTGTGAGCATAATACGTAAGGGAATCGTATGGCACATATTGTTTCCACTCTGTAGGGTAACTCGTGAAGAAACTCAAAACTATCTAGTTTCAAAATGAGTTCACATTATCGACTTTATCAAAGTAGAATTATCGACATTTTTTCAAAGCCGATAATTCTACTTTCAATATGGTGAATATTTATGCAGAATCATCTCGAACAACTTGACAGGTCCGGATAGAACAGCCAATGGTCTGTAAATGATAATACTCGATTTAATCTCCATTTTTAAATATGGGAGTAACTTTAGAAAATTTCCCCACGTCTGGAAATTGAGACGGTTTTAGCGATAGGTTGAAAATATGACGAATTTTTAATATAATATGTTTCTTCATTTATTTCCATTATTTCCATCATACATTTTTAGATTTAGATATATATTTTTTGCATCTTATTTTAAATAAGAGAAAATGGTACTTTTAATAATATTAACCATGTAATTTACTTGTATTATTAAATTTTAATAAAATAATATTTTTTATTCAATTAAATTGATATCTCCTTTTGCACAATGATGATTATTATATTATTACTATCACAATGACTATTCATTAAAATAAATGTTAAACGCCTCCAAATATATCATAATAAAAAACATTTTCAAATGTAAAACTATGAATTCTACAGTTTTATGTATTTTGTTTTTAAAACTTTTAATATTTACGCGGCTTCCTGATGGTATCGTGAATGCCAGGTGTTGATTCGTGAATGCCAAGTTGATTTGATTTGATTTCATTATTGACCGTGAATTTTCACTATGTTTTATTTCCTGCTTCGAAGAATGGTTTTATTAAACATTCTTGTATATTTAAAATATGTAAATGATGATATTGAAAAGTTTTGAGGAAATTATAAAAAACAGATGTTGTAATAAATTATGTAAAATTATAATGTGATATTACATAATAGTGAACAGTTTTGCATAGGATAATATTACTATTGTTTTTGTCGACAAGGATTTCTTGTATTCAAATTTTATAGTAAGGAATCGGTTCTATAAAAATAAATCATTTTTATTTCATAATTTGAAATCGAGAAAATGAGGAACTTAGGAATTAAAAGATAACCCGTGTTCAGGGGCGCGCCGTCCATATGGCCAGATTGTGCGGCGCACACAGGCGCCAGAGATTAGATGCGCCGAGAAGGGAAAAATTTATTTAAATAACTTTCCTAAAATCGAATAAGATTCGGTTTCATAATATATTTTTTTATTGTAGAACCCCCCTATGTATAGGGTATAGGAGCCCCAATAAAAGTTCTGCACACTGGCCACGGACACTATCGACATGCCACTGCCCGTGACTACATGATCAGCTGCCAAAGGGTCGATTAAGTATCATTGAATAATTATATACATAATTACTTGGTATAGTAAATCAATTAATCTCATATATAATAAAATAATATCCTCAATAAAAAACTATATATTTTTTTTAAATGATTTCTAAACAAAGAAACGAAATAAGGACAACGATCAATTGTAATATTTGGAATATGTCACCACTGATAGTTTTTATTGAGTAAACGTCAACGTTTATTATTAAACACCAAAAAATATATTTTTGTGATTATTTTAATCAAAAATCGTATAAAATTTATATGCAATTCTTAAAGTATGATTAAAAGATAATGATATTTTTTCTGGAAACCGTACCTATTCAATTTTATTCGTTTTATTTACAAAAAAACCTGTATGGTCATTTGATGCCGTAAATGTATTTAAATGTATTGGAGATTTTTATGCGATTTAGTTAAACATGGGGAATTTTATTGAATGAATAAGTTATAATAAATTATTTTAAATTTAGTCTGTAGGAAGTTAGAAATTAAGAGTGAGGAGGATAGTGGTAGGAAGTTCTGTTGTAGTTATTTTTAGGTATTTAATAAATGATTATTTTTCAGGAGTCATCAGGAATTGGTTTTTAGTTTTCGTCCAAACGTCATATTTTTCATGCTGCGCAGATTCTTTTCGTCTGAATTTATCAATTTAAAAAAAAAACTTGCTTTGATTGTTAAAATAATATATACAGCGTTTAAATAAAAAAAACCATTTTCTTAATAGCTGTTGGCTTCAATTGTTAAGATCGAGGTTGTTATTAATATTTTAATTGGATTATAGATAGTTCATTTAGTAATTGGTTCTGGTTAATAGGACTTCTCACACCACACATATATTTTTGCTAGTGTGAAAAGAACACTTGGCACATACAGTTTTACAAATTTTACAAAGTTTAATGAATTTATATTTAACATTTTTCTATGTTTACACTCTTGGCACCTCTCGACGCACTCAATCTTCTGGCGCCTGTGTGCGCCGCACAATCTGTCTATATAGACGGCGTGCTCAGGATTAACGCGAGACTGTGTGCAGAGGGACACTACATCATTGAAACTTACCGGAAGATGGAGCAACGTAGCGACAGATCGGATAAAATGGAGAAGGGTGTAGTATTTGACCAGGGCTCTACAATAGGGCTGTTGTGTCTATAATGAGGGTGATGATTAAGATTGACATTAAATATATACGGACACTGTTTATACGCTATTATATAGGGATGCCAAAGATGGCGGAAATTACAAAGGATAACTCTGTGTTAAAATCAATAATGATTTTCAGCAGACAAATGATACATTTCATCAGTCAAATGGTTCGCATCGCATAGCACTTGTATGACTAAGGTGCTTCGTATGTGATGAGAATTTCTCAAGACGAAGCCCAACATTCTTGACGTTCTCATACACACGCCTGATACATGTAAACTAAATTTTAATTTAGAATCAAACAAAATACCCAGATCTTTTAACAGACGATTGCTTAGGGAAGAGTTACGTTCCCAAGTCTGTAATTAAAGATGATGGGCTCTTTGAATAGAAAATGTCATTTGTTGACACTTTCCAATACTTAATGGAAGACGATTTAGCATTGACCAGTACACAAAGATGTGTCAAAAGCTAAAATGAAAGGGCATCTTCCACTGGTAATAGATCGAAATATTTCATTAAATCAGTATTGCGAAAAATTTACATCGAAAGGGTTGATGAATATCATTTATAAATAAAATAAATAATAAAGATTCCTAGAATTTGATCCTTTAGGTCTGGAAGCATACGACGTTTGGGAGTCGTATGTCACATATTGTTTCCTCTCTGTAAGTTATGTATTATGTAAGTTAACCGCGACTGATCTTAGTTAGTAGTCGGATAGGTGTCAGATGAATTCAGGGAATTCTTTATAACACTGATCAGGTGGTACGTAAGTGGAAGATACCCATTACCTCCGCATGTTTTATAAAACTATTCATGTAGGTAGTTTGATTCCAAAGCACCATTCACCCCATATAAAGATTCGATAAAAATACTAAAGATGCAATAGGAATGAATCTCTCACACCTATAGTACTCAAAGCGGTAAGCCATGACACTAGTTAATTTTAATATTATTTCAGTTGGTTTTAAATTTATGTTATTTGTTTATAATTATTTATTCAACGAATGATAGATGGCATTAATTTATTAAATAATTAATTCCAATGCGCCAAACTACCTACATGAATATTATTTATTTATTTATTTGATTGAGAAGGATGGATAGCATAACGGAAAATCCAAAAGCGCCATTCACCCATAATAAAGATTCGATAAAGATTCTAAAGATGTGAAGGAATGAATCACTTATATGTATTCCCCCCAGTGTCAAACCACGACACTGGTTAATCTTTAATGTTATTTCAGTTGGTTTGAAATTATATAGATGGCATTCAATTAATTAATAATTACAACAAGCCAATTTATCTACATAAATATTTTAATAAAACATGCGCAGGTAATGGGTTTCTTCCTCTTACATACCCCCTGGCCAGTGTCATAAAGAATTCCCTGAATTCATCTGACACCTATTCGACTACTAGCACAGTCGCGGTTAACTTAAATTATCGCAAGTTACCTATAAGATATGAGGAATTATGTGGAATTAATGGGGAATTTAAGTTATTTTGCAATAAAATTTTTATTTGTTAAAAATATCACACGGATATCATTCTATCGACAAGGTTCATGGGTTGATAAACTCACGTACTTTGTCATTGTCGACTATTGTAATATGTGTTAATCCGTTAACGCATAATTATTATTTTATTATCTATTATTTTATTTTTATAATAAAACAACAGCTTTGAAGAGTTATCTCCTTAATTATTTGTTTCATGCATAAATTTGCTTCATACCAAAAAAAAATCTCGCTGATAAAGGCTGGATTAACATATTATTAAATAAAATCACAAAATATATTCTTTATGAAATATTGTATTATTATTATTTTTGTTAATATACATGTAATAAATATATTTAGGAACAATAGAAATATATTACAATTTTTTTTATTATTAATTAAAGAATAAAAAAAATGATTAAATACAGTTAAATACCGCTTTCTCCCATGGTAAAAGGATATTCGGGGTATGTATTCAGGGCATACACTCCTCTAGTATTTGGGTTTGATCCGTAACCGAGATAGGACACTTGATTTTTATCGCAAACCATTTGGGAACTACTCGAGTCATTACATTTCTTCGCAATGAATAGATCAGTAAATTGAATTGATGCTGCATACAGATAAATACTTCTTTTATGACTGCATATGAAATCGACGGCTGTACATCCTGGTTGAACTCCCATCTTTCCGTTGACATAATAATCGGCGTGGCCCATCATTTTATCTGTTACACTTGCAATACTAGTATGTATCACGTCGACATAACTCGCATCGTTTTGTGTGATCGATAGATTGCTGGTCATAAAACAGGGAGACGCTGGATCCAGAGCTGTTATTCTGTATATTGAAGAGTTATGAGCAGCTTTGAACATTCGAGCAGCGTTGGCAGATATTTGTGCGCCTAAGCTAAATCCAATTAGATGAATATTTTGACTCAGAATTCCTCTCGATTTCATGTATGTCAGAAAATCATAAAGGACACTTGCCATCTGGGGACTGAACGAGCAGCGTGTAAATATTCGCCTCCGGTATATGAGCTTGTGTTAAACGAAAGGAAATTGCATTGCATCTTTTCTAAATAATTGTGCGCTACTAATTTTATCATCGGATTATCAGGGTACTGGCTCCAACCGTGTGAAAAAATTACTAGAGGGACCTGAGGGTTGAAGTAGGGCGAATCTCTGATCAGGCTCGGTGCATCTGGGTATTTGTACGCGCGAAACTGATTTATTTCATACATCAGCATGTTTAGCCGAGAATAATTTAATTGTGTCGCCCAATTTTCTTCTATGTACTGATTTAATCCCACACCTAAAAAAGAAGAAAGCACTTTAATAAATTAAATAGATAATGTTATTCAATGTAAATAATATAATTTTGCTATTTATGATTCAACAAATGAATTTACAGTGAAACTCTATTTTCACGAGCCTGGAATTCACGTTTTCTCGCTATTTGTGTTCTATTTTTACAGTCCCTTTTTATTTTAGCAAGTTTGTTTAACCCGAATCTACGTTGTCCCTCTAATTACGTTTATTTTTATCAGTCCCTTCAAAAATGTAAAAGCAGGGGGTTCACTGTATGAATTAAAATAATTTTATGTATTTAAATGTCTGTGTTGATTCCGAAGCTACGATGCTGGACTTTTCACTTAAAAAAAATATTACTTATTCGCCGGTGTTTTTATAAAAAAGATGCCTAACTGTCGAATATTAAGAAACCATTTAGAAATTTATTTACATATATTATTTTTTTTATTTTAGATGATAAATGGTGCTGGAGCTCCGTTCTACTGCGTTTACATTACGAAAAAGCTCTGTGTAAGTAATATACTTAGTATTTTTATTTTATTAGTAATTAATCATTGTAGTTTTCATTCTAATTCTTTTAATGTATCATATATTATTAACATATGTATTCATATAGTAGAGTTGAGGCATTTTTTTTAAAATTGTTGAAATTCTAATTTCTTTTTGAAAATTAAACATTTCATATAAAACAAATATAATTATTTTACACCATGGTAATTTCAAAAGTTAATGATTCGATTAAGATGATTTTCTACACAATTACATGTTGCTGAGAAACCGCGCATTAAATCTTTGGTTGTTCCCAAAACTGCATCGTCAAGTATTGGAAAAGCTTGCGTAAAAACTGCACACGAACACACAAAAGCGGATATCACTATTATTTTATTCATCACTATATATTTTATTAATAAGAATCGTTTTCGTGGATTTGTTTCCTAAGAGTTGTTCATTACAACCACTGAATTCATCCGTGTACTGAATAATAATGAAATTTTTGCAGTCTATACATATTTATTTATTTGTGTGTTCGCTTATAAAAAACCTAACAACCTTGACTATTATTAAACTTTAATTCCTCTAATAAGATTGATACTTTGAATTTTTTTTTTATTAAATAAATGAATATTTCAATAAAAAATTAATATTAATCCACAATTTTCAAATAATTGAATATTTTTTACATATTATGTAATGAATAGAATATTTTATCCGAAACGGAAGTTAATTATTTGCATTTCGCTTGAAATAGTGTTATCAATCGTTTCGGATTGACCGGGATTGCAGAAAAAAATCTACGGAAAACCAGCTGTGCTAAGTTTTTCAGTGAAGAATATTTTGAAATTACATATGTATATATTAGGTCATCTCGAAAGAAATCCATTATTTTCGCACGCTCTCGTTTGAGTTAAGTTTGTGTCTAGATATGCTAAAGGAAACATCTCTGTAAGTCTTTTTCTTGTCGTATGATTCGTCAGCTTTATTATTTGAGTCAAAAATCGTATTTCGTATAAGGGTAAATTAGTCGAAGGCTGAAACCACCGAATAACAAACTTGGCACAGTGTGCTAATTTTTTTTTGATCGGGGTTTAAACGCGATTAGGCCATAAAGCCCATTAATTTGATGGGCCAGTCCTAACGATAAACAAAGTTAATTTTGGTTTAGACGCTCTTAATCGGGCGATTAAAAATTACAGGATTACAGTTTTTTTTACGTCAAATTTTGTAAATTAAATGCATCCTTTTACAAATCAAATGCACCCTTTTGCAAACCAAATACAAATAATTTTTTTTACACATCAAAAATAACTATTTACAAATCAAATACATCTTTTTGCAAATCCAATTGACTCTTTTTAAAAATTAAGTTAAACAATTAAATATTCTTCAATATATATACTTTATTTTATCAGTTCCTTCAAAAATCTAAAAAACGGGTTACACTGTATTTAGTAGTACTCCGAATTTAAGTTTTTCCGCTAATTACGTTTTTTTACCAGTTCCTTCAAAAACGTAAAAAACGGGTTCCACTGTATTTAATACAGCGATTTAAACCCCGAATTTACGTTTTCCCACTTACCCGATAAAAAATATTAATGTAGTTTTTAAAAAAAAATTAAAAAATTAAAAACATTTTTTAAAAAAATGAGCAAAAAATATTTAGAGTTTTTAAATAAAAATGTAGAATAGTTAATTTTTTGATTTTTATTGTCCGCAATTACGAAACAAATAATAAATACAACAGTATTCACTTGTGTTGTAACAGGTGCGATGTGCCAAACTTCCAGAAAGTGGTTTTTCAAATTTCTATACTGTTAAAAAAACGTAATTAGTGGGAAGACACAAATTCGGGGTAAGATTCGGGGTACTAAATACAGTGGAACCCGTTTTTAAGATTTTTGAAGGAACTGGTAAGAAAAAATTGATTTGCAAAAAGTTGGATTTGATTTGTAAAAAAGTTATATTTGATTTGCAAAAGGGTGCATTTGATTTGCAAAAAGGTGTATTTGACATAAAAAACTGTATTAAATCAGGACGACCCACAAATTTTATCTTTAATTGAAACAGATCCTCTCTAAGAAATGGAAGATATATCACAAATACTCCATGATGTTTAAAACGGCTTGACAAAGTAAGTAGGATGGGCAGGACTGGAGGTATTCACCATGAACTTCTGAAACCAGACGATACGACAAATGCTGAAATTGATTGTCGACAATTAGACACTCTCATACAACTACTGGAAGAATAACGACCCGTTTTTTTAATCGAAGAGAAGTCGTTTTACAGCATGTTCACGTAGGCATACATGTGGGGAAACTCGCTTGCGAAAAACCAAAAACATCCAAGAAAAGGGGGAAATACTTATTAATAATGAAGACGATTTTATATTATATTGACATCAGTAAAAATATTAAAATAAATAAGTTTTAAGTTGGAAAAAAAAATAATGGATTTTTTTGTGGATGATCTAAATTACAGTTTTGAGATATACGTTCCGAATTGTCTCAGAAAAAGTTAACAAAACGCAACCCTATCAAGAGATTTTTTATATGAGGTATTTTTTTATTTCAGTCGAAGATGTTGAATATGAATTTAAATATATAATTTTTAGGTAATTTTATGTTCTTCCTCAATTGCTTTCTCCGTATTCGGACGTAGGCGATCTATCCTGTCTTTTATCCGTAAAAGTGTCTGTTTTTGCCAAGCTGGAACAATTTTGATTCTCCCAAACAGTTCCAGTTCCGACATTTTTTAACATTCGCTTCAGTTTTCTGCATTTTTAGTATACGTGTTCTCTACTTTATACTTTTAATACAGTATATTTTTTTAAAAATCTTCTTGATGTTCTTGATGTGTTTTGAAGGGTGGAGGTAACAATAACTAGCACGTGAAGAATGACGAAATAAAAGGTCATACGAAATTGTCATCATAATTTTATTAATATACATTTAATATTTAGAAATCATGTAAATCTATTACAATTTTTTTTTATTTTTCATTGAAGAATAAAAAAATGATAATATAATATTGTTAAATACCGTTTTCTCCCATGGTAAAAGGATATTCGGGGTATGTATTCAGGGCATACACTCCTCTAGTATTTGGGTTTGATCCGTAACCGAGATAGGACACTTGATTTTTATCGCAAACCATTTGGGAACTACTCGAGTCATTACATTTCTTCGCAATGAATAGATCAGTAAATTGAATTGATGCTGCATACAGATAAATACTTCTTTTATGACTGCAATTTATATCGCCGGCTGCGCATCCTGGTTGACCTCCCATCTTTCCGTTGACATAATAATCAGCATGGCCCATCATTTTATCTGTTACACTTAGAATACTTGTATGTATCACGTCGACATAGCTGGCATCGTTTGGTGTTAGTGTCATATTGCTAGTCAAAAAACATGGACACGCTGGATCCAAAGCTGTTATTCTGTATATTGAAGAGTTATGAGCAGCTTTGAACATTCTAGCAGCGACACCAGATACTTGTCCGCCTAAGCTAAATCCAATTAGATACATATTTTGACTCAGAATTCCTCTCGATTTCATGTATGTTAGAAAATCAAAGAGGGCACTCCCCATTTTGGGGATTGAACGAACAGACTCTAAATAATCGCCTCCGACATATGAGCTTATGTTAAACGAAAGGAAATTGCATTGGGTCTTTTGTAAGTAATTATGTGCTAATAATTTAACGCTCGGATTATCAGGGTACTGGCCCCAACCGTGTGTATAAATTACAAGAGGGACCTGAGGGTTGAAGTAGGGCGAATCTCTGATCAGGCTCGGTGCATCTGGGTAGTTGTACGTGCGAAACTGATTTATTTCATACATCAGCATGTTTAGCCGAGAATAATTTAATGGTATCGCCCAATTTTCTTCTATGTACTGATTGAGGCCCAAACCTAAAAAAGAAGAAAACACTTTATTATTTTATTTAATGTAAATAATTTAATTTTGCTATTTATGATTCAACTACTCGAATGTATTTATTAAACTATTTTCATATTACATATTAGCTGGGGGGTTTTTGTTTATTACTTTTTTATTTCGGTTGATAAATAAAGAACATTTGGGCCCCGCTTGACGCCGTTCTACCGCGTTATATTTAAAAAAAAGGTCTACACATTAGTCATTTTATTTTATTAGTAATCAATCATTAGTAGTTTTTATTCTATTTTTTTAATGAATCATCTAATATAAAAATATAAAGAGTTCAAGCATTTTATAAAATATGAATTCTGATTTCTAAATAAATATTTGGTTTAAATGGTAAGTTCAAAAGTTCACGATATAATATTCTACACAATTGTAATTTACATGTTGTCGAGAGTCCAATCATTAAATCTTTGGTTGTTCCTAAAACTGCATCCTCAATTATTGGAAGAGATTGCGTGAAAACTGCACACGAACACACAAAAACGAATACCACTAATAATTTATTCATCACTATATATTTTTTTAAATTAAAAAAAAAGTATATATCACAACCACCGAATTCGTCCTCATTCGGAATGATTTTAAAATTTGTGTAGCCATCTTTATATATTTTTAAGATGGATATAAAAATTAATCTTTTTTTGTTTTTGAACTTTAATCCAGCAATAATAAATTACTTTGATGAGAATCATCATAATAAAATTGATAACAAGAAAAAATAGCCTTTGAAAAAACTTATTTTCATAGATTAATTCGTGTTAATTTATTATAATACATACGTATAACAACTATTTTTAAATCATATTTTTTTAATAATCGAAGATTGTTTGAATATTAATATTATATAATAAATTGGATTTTTTTTAAATATTTAATCCTAAATGGAAAATAATTACTATATGCTACAAAAGATAGGGTTGCCAACCTTACTGGATAGACCGGGATTATTCCGGAATTGCAGTCCAGAATCCCAAAATTATCCGGAATTTCGGAGAAAGCTATCGACAACTATAATATATACACCATAATAGTTCATTCTTTTGTAAAAAAGTGCTTTTAGTGTTGACAACGCATCAGTCAACTATGAAATACATAACTCTTATTAAAAGAATTACTAAATAATGTATTATTGCTGGATTAAAGTTCAATGTCAACAAAGATTAAATTTCATAAGCATCTCCAATATATATATATATATATATATATCATCATCATCATCATTTGCCAGTCACAAGGCTCTCACTCGCTGAGGGCATGGACCTTACCAAAATATATATATGTATAATATTAGCTGCGAAAATTTCATTGTCTTTTCGATCGAAGACAAAGTTGTTATATACAATTTTTACGAAACAAATAAAAAAAAATATAGTGATGTATAAAATAATAGTGATATTCGCTATTCTGTGTTCGTGTGCAGTTTTCACGCAATCTCTTCCAATACTTGAGGATGCAGTTTTGGGAACTACTAAAAATATAATCCGGGATTTATCGACAACGTGTAAATAACAATATTGTAGAATTACATTTATTTGAATTGTGTACATCTAAACTTAATGTGTGATTTTTCGTGACGCAATAGATATTCTTTAATTAATAGATATTTGGTTAATTCTTTATACTTAAAATTCCAATTTTATTTATTACTATATCATTATTAATTATAATAATAATTAATAATTTTCTGCGGTAGGAGAAGCCCGGTTGGGGGCTGGTTGGATCAGCGATGATATTCTAGTTTTCCAATTCTAAAGCTTAGAGTTCTATCTAAGGTGGCCCCGAGGTTTTTAAGGCAAGCGTTGTTTGTAATTAGTTTGCTATTGAATGTTATTTTTTTTTTTTTTTTTTTTTTTACTACGATGAATGAATAGCATGACAGAAAGATTCAAATGCGCTATTCATCCATATAAAGATTTGATAAACATTTTATACACATTTTTATTTATATATTATATTAAAGACTGTAAAGATGCAATTAATATTCCCCCAAGTGTCGAACCACGACAAAGGTTAATTGTTAATTGTTTATATTAATTCAGTTGGATTGAAGTAATATTATTTGTTTTATAAATATTTATTCATCGAGGGATAGGTGGCATTAAATTAATTAATTCCAACTCCTTAGGCTTCTTATAAATACCCAGACTTTTATAAAACATGCCGAGGTAATGGGGTCTCCTCCACTTATATACCTCCTGGCCAGTGTTATAAAGACCCTGAATTCATAGTTTTCGTCGGACACCTATCCGACTACTAACTTAGCTCAGTCGCGGTTAACTTGCAATATCGAAATATATGCATGTTACCTACAAGCCATAACGCTGGTTGTTATTTAGAGGGCGGCGTGCTTGAACGTTGATCAAGTAGAAGGAGGCTACCTTTGTTTTGCATAATGAGGTTATATTTTTTATAATATTTATTTAGCGCGATAAGGTCATTCCTGACCAGCTAAATATCTTTAGAAACAAAACAGGCATAGTATTTGAATATATAAAAATATAATTAATATAATACATCCATTCAGGGCCATGCGGTGCATTGAGGCAAAGATGCGACCGTCTCAGGCGGCATCGTAAGATGAGCGGCATTAGCCGAAATAGACGTGGGGGTGGCGGCAAGTCTTGCCTCATACATGGCTTAAATCATAAATGGCAAAAAATAATAAATTATGCTTAATAAAAAAAATCTATTTTATTTATTAAAATGTTTTTTTTTTCTTTTTAGGTTTAGGACTTAATCAATTCTTGGAAGAAAATTGGGCGATACCATTAAATTATTCTCGGGTAGGCATTCTGATGTATGAAATAAATCAGATTCATGCGTACAGCTTCCCAGATGCACCAAGACTAATCAGAGATTCGCCCAACTTCAAGCCTAAGGAACCTCTTGTAATTTTTTCACACGGTTGGAATATGTATCCTGATGATCCATCGGTGAAATTAATAGCACACAATTATTTAGATAAGATGCAATGCAATTTCCTTTCGTTCAACACAAGCTCATATATCGTAGGGGAATATTTAGAGGCTGCTCGTTCAATCCCCAAGATGGCAAGGGTCCTCTTTGAATTCCTGACTTATATGCATTCCAGAGGAATTCTCAGTCAACATATTCATCTAATTGGATTTAGTTTAGGCGCACAAATATCTGCCAACGCTGCTCGAATGTTCAAAGCTGCTCATAACTCTTCAATATACAGAATAACAGCTCTGGATCCAGCGACTCCATGTTTTATGACCAGCAATATATCGATCACACCAAATGATGCGAGCTATGTCGACGTGATACATACAAGTGTCCTAAGCGTAACGGATAAAATGATAGGCCACGCCGATTATTATGTCAACGGAAAGATGGGAGTTCAACCAGGATGCACAGCCATCGATGTATCCTGCAGTCATGGAAGAAGTATTTATCTTTATGCAGCATCACTTCAATTTACTGACCAACTCATTGCGAAGAAATGTACGGACTCGAATAGTTCCCAATTGTTGCGAAAAGGATCAAGTGTCTATCTCGGCTACGGATCAAACCCAAATACCAGAGGTGTGTATTCTCTGAATACATACCCTGAATATCCTTATGCCATGGGAGAAAGTGGTATTTAGCGTGATTAAATTATCACTTTTTTAATCTTTAATAAAAAAAAAATTGTAGTAGGTTTACATTGTTCCTAAATATATTTATTACATGCATAATATATTAATAAAATTATGATTATGATTTCTTATGGCTTTAATTTTGCATTCTTCACGTGCTCCCCATATTATTGAAGTTGACTACTCACCTAATTACACTTCAAGAAGAAGTGTAATTGGGTGAGTAGTCTAGGGTGCGGTATTGACCCGCTAGCTTTACAGAGAAAGCTAGACATTTTGAAGCCCAATGCCAATTTTACCTAAAACTAAAACTGTGATTTTTAATTTATAAAATATAAAAACTTTAGCGGATACAATTTGTAATCCCTAATAAATTTTAATCTTCTAAATTTTTAGTCCATACTAGCAACTGTGACTGGTAGTGTATGTAACTTATTATAATTAATAATTTAAAAATAGTAGTTTTCATTTATTCTAATGTTAATAAATAATATATAAAAATTATGTTAAGTTTTTGTGCCATTTTTGATGAAAATGGAAATTCAAGTATAAAAATTTAATCAAATATCTATTATTAAAAAATAAATATTATTTTTTTACGTCAAAAAGAATCACATGGTAAGTTTAAATTTACACAATTCGATTAAATTTATTTCTACATTATAGCTATTAACATTTTGTCGAGAAATCACGGATTACATTTTTGGTTGTGCCCAAAACTACATCGTCAAGTATTGGAAGAGAATGCGTAAAAACTGCACACGAACACATAAGAGCAGATAACAATATTATTTGATTCATCGCTTTATATATATATTTTTTTAATTTGTGTTCGTATAAATTGTATATCAAAATCATTCGAATTCGTCTTCGATTGGAAAGATACTGAAATTTTTGCAACTATTTTTTTATGTATATATTTGTGAAATTTAATCTTGGTTGTTATTAAACTTTAACCCTGCAAATAATAAAAAAAAAATATGGTATTCTTATAATAAGAGAGATTATTCTAAAAATTAGCTCCTAAAAAAACGTAATTTCGTAAATTAATTCATGCTGATATTACATACGTATAATATAATAATTATTTTTAAATTATAATCTTCTAATAATTGAAGACTGTTAAAACATTATAAATATAATAAATTTCATTTTTATTATTATTTAATCTTAAATGGAACTGAAAGGAGTGAAACATGCGGCCAAAACAAACTTTATATGTCACGTTATTAACAATCGCACTAAAAAAGGTAAACAACTCCTCTATTTGAATGCCCCCTTTTTTAAATATTCAGTCATCTACAAAACGAGTCATCGAGTACAATGAGTTATTTTGTCATGTAACAAGGAGGCGATTATCTCTTCTACTATTTTATGAGCAGATTGAGTATATTTGGCCAACTTTGAAAGCTTAATTTCAATCCAAAGGAAGAGAAGATTGTTCTGATATAATTTTTAAGTTTTTCGGATATAAAACAATTTCTGAACCATACAGGCGACGTTTATAACTATATTGTAAACTCCACAATAATCACAAATTTAATCGTTTTATATAAATATATTTCTACTTCATATAAAAAAGGTTACTTCCCATATGGCTAAATTGTGCGGCGCACACAGACGCCGAAAGATTAGTTGCGCCGGGGGCCACCAAGACGGGAAAAATATAAAAATATTAACTATTAATTATGTGCAAAATTCGAGGGCCCCCTGTATAGTATTATTATTATTATTATTAATATTAGCTGCTCGCAAAATCTGACAAAATGAATCAGTAACAATGGAAGTTTTCTTCCCTTTTTTCATTAAATTTTAAAATTTTCTATTGTACTTACTTTTTTGAGACGTCATTTTCAGTTTTTTGCTAAACATTTAAATTTTCTCGCTGCGCAGCTTCTTCCCTAACCCTTTCGCAGCCGCAAAACTAAATACGAATCTGCATCTGTACGGGGTGCTGTTTTTTTTGTGATTTATTCACCGCTATATGTAATATACTATTTTATATCAGTTAACTATTAAAAAGTATGAATTAGGATATATTCTTCCATCTTAAATCGACCCTTACCAATAGAGAGTCCACGCACACAAGTATATTCAGGTCAAGGGTTGCGCTCTATAATACTAAAATAAATTAAAAAAACGGACAGCTATTAAATATAATCAATAAACAAACGTAAACTCTAATAATAGTATTTTATTTGAATTTCAAATAATACAATGAAATATTTTTGCACACGATTTGACTGTAAGACTATAGTGACGTGTTTAAATTTATGTTATGATTGTTTTATCTTTTAATTTAATATTACCTGTGTTTGCGAACTTATTTTCAAAGCAAGAACACCTAATTCTTGATAGTTAGCTTGTAACCACAAGTCAAAGCCGCGCTCAAGAATGTCATGGGCACCGCGTTACAGACCCGATTCATGTGCTCATGAATGTCACACGCGCCGCGTTGAAAGAATTGTCCAAAGAAATTCTATCCGCGCAATAAATAAAAGCCATACGAAATCATAATCATAATTTTATTAATATACATGTATTACAATTTTCGTTGAAGGATAAAAAAGTGTTAATTGAATGCCGTTAAATGCCGCTTTCTCCCATGGCGTAAGGATATTCGGTAAATGTATTTAGAGTATACACACCTCTGGTATATGGGTTTGATCCGTAGCCGAGGTAGGACACTTGATCTTTTTCGCAAACCAATTGGGAACTAATCGAGTCTATACATTTCTTCGCAATGAATTGATTAAATGATGATGATGATTTCGTATGGCTTTTACTTTGCCATTCTTCGCATGCTCGTCGTTGTTGGAGTTTCCTCCTCCATTTGGAGCACGCCAAGAACAACATTAGTTGGCTACGTAATCCAGGTGCAGGTTGACTAGCCTTACGGAAGGGCAGGCCCCTCTCTGGCCCAGCAGGCCAACAATGCACATATAGCGATAGTCGCTTAGCCACCAGGTGCGGCATTGGTATATCCATTGAGTTATCGTTTGCGCTACGGTCTAGGACTTAAGGACGGGCGAGTTTGTAGGAAGCGGATATGTGATGGGAAGCGGCTCAAGGAACTATCCCGGCATTTGCCTTTGGATGACTAGGGAGCCGGGTCAACCTAGCCCGGGATAGTCGATTAATTGATTAATAAATGGGATTGATGCTGCATACAGATAAATACTTCTTATATGACTGCAGGCTATATCGATGGCTGTGCATCCTGGTTGAACTCCCATCTTTCCGTTGACATAATAATCGGCGTGGCCCATCATTTTATCCGTTGCGCTTATAACACTTGTATGTATCACGTCGACATAGCTAGCATCATTTTGTGTGAGTGTTAGATTGCTGGTAATAAAACATGGAGTCGCTGGATCCAAAGCTGTTATTCTGTATATTGAAGAGTTATGAGCAGCTTTGAACATTCGAGCAGCGTTGGCAGATATTTGTGCGCCTAAACTAAATCCAATTAGATGAATATGTTGACTCAGAATTCCTCTTGATTTCATGTATGTGAGAAATTCGAAGAGGACCTTTGCCGTCTTGGGGATTGAACGAACAGCCTCTAAATAATCGCCTCCGATATATGAGCTTATGTTAAACGAAAGGATATTGCATTGCGTCTTTTCCAAATAATTGTGTGCTATTAATTCCACCGATGGATCATCAGGGTACATAAGCCAGCCGTGTGAAAAAATTACTAGAGGGACCTGAGGGTTGAAGTTGGGCGAATCTCTAATTAATCTAGGTGCATCTGGGAAGTTGTACGTGTGAAACTGATTTATTTCATACATTAGCTGTTTAGCCGAGAATAATTTAATGGTATCGCCCAATTTTCTTCTATGTACTGATTAAATCCCAAACCTAAAAAAAGGAAGGCACTATAATAAATTAAGTGGATTTTTATATTAAATATAATTAAATTAAATTTCGCCATTAATGATTTAACTGAATTTTAACTGAATAGATATATTATATAGTTTATATATATTCAAACACTATGACTGCGTTGTTTCTATAGCAATGTAGCATGTCTCATTGTCTTATTCATATTGAAATATTCATATATATACAAATAATAAATCTTATTTACATATTTAAAAATAATACAATTTGGTAGTTCTATTATGCATAAAAAGTTTATGCCATTTTTAAAAAAGAGAAATTCAAGTATAAAAATTTAACGAAATATCTATTGTTTAAAAATAAATATTATTTTTTGACGTTAAGAAGAATCACATGGTAAGTTTAAATTTACACAATTCAATTAAATTTATTTCTACAATAATGCTATTTACATTTTGTTGAAAAATCACGGATTACAATTTTGGTTGTTCCCAAAACTACATCGTCAAGTATTGGATGAGATTGTGTGAAAACTGCACACGAACACACAAAAGCGGATATCAATATTATTTTATTCATCGCTTTATATATTTTTTTAATTTCTTTCATAAAAGTTGGATATAACAACCACTGAATTCGACTTCGTTTGGACAATTAAATTCTCAGGTAATGTTTTAGGTATGTATTTGTGAGATGCATATAAAATTTAATCTTGGTTGTTATTGAACTTTAATCCGACAATAATAAATTTCTTTGTAATTCTTATAATGACATAGGCAATTTTAAGAGATTAGCTTTTTAAAAGAAACGTAGTTTCCAGTGGCGGGCGGTGACTTTCAGGGGCCTAATGCTAATTATATTTATTTTTTTATAAACATGAGCTTACAGAAAGCTCTTTCAGCTTCACAACTTGATATATTCTTTGAATTCGTAATGTTGTTCTTGTCTTTTGTTTTAGCACTATAATGATCTGAGACATATTTAATACTTACGTCATCTATATTTGAAATTGCTGAGTCTCATTACATTATCCATCTTTTTTCCTAATAATATCATTTATAATATTATTTACATTTGCGCTGGCCGGCTTTTGTTTTTGAAAAAAATTTCAGAAATGAGATTTTCAGTTTTCGGTCAAATATTAAAATTTTCAAGGATGTCATCAATATTTTAATTGTATTGTAAACAGTTCTATTGGTCAAAATGTTTACATTTTTTTTAATTAGGTCTCAAACCTAGGCTACATTTGCATCAGGGCCCAAAATTTCTATGCTAATCTATGCCACTGCAGATATGAAAAATCGGTCGAGCTAATGAAAATTGTGTTTTTCATTTTGTCCATCCCTGTTAGCAATATTTACCCAGAAAGAGTTTAAGTTAACTTTTGGACGAAGAAACAAAATGAATGCCTTCATGGCAAAGGGAGGTCAAGCTATATAGTGAATCTGTTGAAAGATTTCCAAACTTTTTTAAAACGGATCAAGTAAGTCCTATTAGAAAAACTCTTAAAAATATATCCATCAGTCAGTAAAAAAAAAATCCTTAGACAATTATTATGTAAATATATGTAAAAAACTACTTAAAACTAAAAAAACTTACTCCTCACTTTCTCTCTCTCATTTCCATAGAATTTATTTATACAGCTTTTTATATATTATTTCTATTAATATCTTTTTTTAACATTTAAATTATACTATGTTCATTTTCAATTATCTATTTACTTTTGCTATGATATTTATTGTATGTCGATGCTGGAAACCAATCTTGCTGTATTCCATAAAATTAAATTTTACTGGGGAGTCAAAAAATCATATAAAATACTAATAGTTCCCAAACTAAAATAAATCATCCTTTTGCACAAGAATGAATATTATATTATTATTATTAAAACAATAACTATTCAGCAAAATAAATTTATCTGTAAATAGGTAATTGATAAGCGGCCTTTACTTTTGCATATAAATTAATTTGTTGTTGTTCATCTTTAAACTAATATTTTGAGAGTTTCATATATTTTCTTCAAAACTAATAACATTTATTTACCTTCCTGTTGGTACCGTGGATGCCGACTGTTGATTCGATTTGATCATGACCATGACGATTTATTATTGACCATGAATCTCCAATAAAATGTTTTATTTCATGATTTGACAAATGCTTAATATTAAAATTCTCGTATATTTAAAATATGTAAATATAATGATGGTATTGATGGGTGATGAGGAAATGAATTTATAAATAGATAATTGTTGTAATAAATTAAGTTAAATTATAACGTGATTTTAAACAAGAGTAGATTAATATTGCGTTTATTCTGATTTTTCACATTATAAAAAATATATTATTAAATTAATTGTGTAAATCATTTCCTTAACAAGGACAACAAAACAGTTTTTAGAATATGTCACCACTTAAAATTTGCTGTACTGAGTAAGTTTTTGCGAGCAAAGGTCAACGTTTATACAGTGTTACTAAATAATATGATTTTTTGTGCTTTTAAATATTTTTAATCCTAAGAAAAAAATATCAGCATCTGGCATTTATTTTAAAATTGTAGACGAAACATATTTATTTAACATTTTGACTTTGAACCTTTGGAAATTCTTTTCATTGTCATAGATTTTCGTTTTTATGTATTTAGGTAAAATTAACTTATTTCATTATTATTTTAAGTTTAGAAGCTGGGAAGTGGAAAAATAAAAAAGAGGATTGTCGTTTATTATATATGTATTTTTTGGGTTTTCATTTTATTGAAAGATAAGATTACAAGGATTTTTTTCGTAAATAATTTTGCTTACGAAAAACATATTTATGTAAAATGTATCGGAGTATTCAAAAATATTTTTGGAAAGATTTAAGATTGATTCATTTAAAATTGCTAATTGGGGAGGGAATTGAAAAAGGAAGCGATAAATATTATATATAATAGAGTCAACTAAGGGATATTTATCATTTACATTTAATATACAATATATTTTAAATATGTCATTATATAAATATTATAGATGCATAATAATGTATATAATGTTTTTTTTATTATTATTTTCTGGTTTAAATAAACGGTATAGTATGTTTATCAAAATATCGGTGTTTTACTGAGCATAAACAATTAAAATATTTTTTAGCAATGGTCGTGAAAGACAGTGTTAAGACCAAGTGGCGCGAATTTCAAAGCCGACATGGCGATGGCGGGGCTGCGACGCGTGCGGCTGGAGGAGCTAAACGCGCAGACGAGCGGCGCGATGATTGTGGCGGTCGTAGTGGGGGTGGGGGCGGGGGCTCGGGTCCTTCGTTCCACCGGCCGAGAGCCGCGGGCCGTGTGGACCTGTACGCTGCGCGACTCGCCCGTGGACCTCGTGAACCTCGAGGCCTGGGGATCCCCCGCATTCGCACTTCAACTCGAACGCGCTTTTCACGTGGGCAACGTAGTCGACGTACTCAGCCCCCGGATCAAGACACGACAGCTCGACGACCGCAATGAACAGTTTTCCCCTCAGGTAGTAACATTATGCATCAACTTTGTTCCGTTCTCTGTCAACAGTATGCATTGATGGTATGATTCAACTCTACGTCCATCGATTGGATATATTAAAGATATAATAGTGCCATTTGCGCTGACACCATTATATCGCTGTAACAAAATGATGTTTTCTTTGTCTCTTTCTTGTTATTAACACAATATTATACCCTAAGGTCTCTTCGCCGTTTCATCTCGTACTGAACGAGCGTCAATCTGATATATGTATACACGAAGGTGATGATTACGTAGATTATCTTCCTATGCTACAAATTCCAACGAAACCGGCTGCAGGATTTTACACATTGGCAGATATTCTAAATCATTGTATTATTTCAATAATATATTCTGACATTATGAATGAATCTAACATATGAATTAATTTATATATATATTTTATTTAAGCCCAAAATATCAGAGACGATTATGTGGATTTGTTAGTAGCCATCAGAGCCATTTTTCCGATCCGCAATATTAAAACAAAACAAGGTATTGGTGTTTAATTTAAATTAAATTAATTTATATATTAATATTTATTTATTATTTATTCAGGTACGGAAATACAGAATCGAGAAATTTCCACATTCGATCAGACGACTACGTCTCCATTTAAAATAACATTTTGGGATCAAGAAACAATTAGAAGGTTATATATGAAGTTTTTGACGATGATTATATTTTTATTTATTACAACTATTTTTATTTTTAGGGCTGATTTGTGGAAATCCAGGGAAACTTTATTATTTATTTCGGATGTGAAATTGGAATGGAGCGAGTTCAATAAATCAGTTATAGGACGTATTAATTTTCGCACAATTATAACGGAAGATCCGAACACACAAGAGGCTGAAAAATTGCGCAAGTTTGTCGCAAATGCACCTCTACAAAGAGTAGCCGTTGTTAACGAAATCACTCAAAACATACCAGACTGTAATAATAGAGCTGTAACGCTTTTGAAATTTTTAGAATTATACAATCATAATTAAAAATGTATTTAATATTTTAGTAAATACTATACGTAATGTGATGACGGTACAGCAAGTTTTCGATAGAGCAATCGAGGAAGAAAATCCTCAATTTACTGCATTGATGTACGTTACAATTACAAATTTAGATCTAGACGGTTATAGTAAATTAACAATGACTAAATGGTAAATAATATTATCGATTGAATTATGACATTATTAAATATTAATGGATAAATTTATTTTAGCGGCGGTTGTAGTAGTTTTCTTAAAGGTCCACAATTTTTGTGTAGTAATAACGAATGTTCGAATCTTATGAGCGATCTTTTGGGGCCCCAGATCAGTTTTGATATAAGGGTTTCAATAACCGACCACACTGGTTCGATTACCGACTGTAAATTGGCCGGAAAAGATGCAGAAAATGTTCTAGGCTGCAAGGTATATATCGGATTTGTTAAATGATTCATCTATGCATTGATTCTGTAATTGTTAAATTAATACGCATGCTTTTTTAGGTCGATGATTTCATTGCAATGGATGTCAATTCGAAAGGATTATTAAAATGGAAATTATTATTGGAAAGATGCACCGTAAGGTTGATCGTAATGAAAGGACCGATTGTTTCAATTCTATCTTGTTCCGTCAGCGATGCAAACGAAGTTATTAATAAATTACCCGTCTATTAAATTTAAAAACTATATAATAAATATTTGAATTATTTAGAAAAATTCAATGAATAATATATATAAGTAATTTGAGTTTTAAATTAAAAATGTATTATATTGTTTCTTTGAAAATAAGCCCCAGTTATGATAACGTTAGACAATATCGCTCCACTTGGACAATGATGAACACGAGATCTTCTCTCAGCTAGTTTTTATCTTAAGTTTGACCAAAATAGAGGTAAAAAATCAGACATCTTCCGAAAATAAACCCTGGTGCGTATTTTAGAGCAGATGTTAATATAAGGCTGGGTCTTATTTTTGGGGAAACATGTTAATATTTTTTTTATTTTATTTGTTTAATACATATTGATAAATAATTTATTTTATCTGAAATATCCACATATTTATTAAGAAAATATGTAAAATTATGATTTGAAATAATTTATGTGTAATTCATTTGTTTTTAATTTAATTTCATATTTATTACAGGTTTCTTACGTCAAATATACCCTTTTGCAAATCAAATTGACCCATTTTCTATTGAAATGTCTATTGAAAAGAGGTCAATTTGATTTGCAAATAGGTGTATTTGATTTGCAAAGGGGTATTTGATGTAAAAAACCTGTATAATAATCATAATTGAGATTTGTTTTTAAAAAAATGAATATGAATATTTTAAATGTTATTTAAATATATAGCATATTGTCATTTTTTTTAATTCGTTTTGAATAAATGTGCTAATGCAAATTTATATCATTTTTAATTCTTTTGTTATTTTTTCACCCTTTTGCCAATAATCATATAAGGAAATTAAGCTTTCTTGAAGGAATAACCGTGCCGATGGGGTCTATTGGGGACTCCAAGTTTTTGATTTTTCTCGAATAACTCTTTTAATATAAATCAAACATGTCACAAACTTTTTGTATTTGTCTAAAAAAATCTAAAGAATTAATAGTATAATTAATCATCGACCCTTATTGTCCATAATTGCGAAAAAAAATTAAAAAACTACAATATTCGCTTCTGTTGCCACGGGCGCGATGTCTTTTCTCGCTCGCGTCCGGTATAATTTGCCAAATGGGAGCGAAACGTACTAGTAACACGTGCCGCGAGAACTCTTAGATTAGTAGAAAAATCCAAAATATCTACCAAATTATGAAGCATATCATGAATAACTATTAATGATGGAGAATTTATCAATATCTTGACTAAAATGCTTAGGATGCCTGAGAGACCCCTTCGGACGACGCAGTTGTTTCCGAGCCGCCGTGACAGATCTTACCATAAATTTCGGTTATCCTTTGAATTTATTATTTCAGGTCAAATTTTTATTAATACACTTAAAGTTTGATCTCGAATGACAGTATAATAGTATATTTTATTAATGTAAAAGATTGTTTTTTTTTTATAAATAACAACGTAAATAAAAATCTGACATTTCTTAAATTTCGACATCATGGAGAAATTGCCATATAACATAATTCTCGTACTCTACATGGCAACATTGATAGTATCAACTGAGTAAATAAAGTGTATACTATGACCTATAAAAAAAGGTCCAGTTGATAATGACATAGCATAGCCTGTGAAAAAACATTTTAATTGCTGTACATTGAGTCAACGTGTACTGAGCCTGTAGGGGGTTAACGTTTTTTTAGGATCAAATATGATAAGCAGCATAAAAAATAAGTATATACCAATAAATTGATATGATTTAATATAAAAAATATTTATGAAATGATTATTATGAAATTATTCGTGGTTTTGAAAAAAAAAATTGACGGAGTGTTAAGTTGGCATTCCTGCCTGTCGCCGGACGCCATTGTTTCAGGGGCCGTTCTTGTCACTTGTCAGGTGAGTGTCAGCTCTAGGGGCTCAGAGCAATTTTTATTTAATTTATCATGCATTGAGTGGCTGGTGCTATCTAGCCCGTGTGCGTACAGAGAGCTCAACCCGAATTGAGGTTAGGTTACGTAACTTGCAGGATGCTGTCAACGGTAAGAGCTCGTGCCGCGCAGCTAGGGCGCAGGAATCTGGGCCTGATGGCCCCCGCCATGCAGAAGGCGGCGGACCCGGTGCAGCAGCTCTTTGTCACCAAGATCCGCGAATATAAGCAGAAGAGCTCGTAAGTACTGCAATTTGCAACCACCTATATACATTCAAATTAAAACCGTATCAATGCAATAACGTATTTTATTTTCCAATTTATATTTTCAGTGGTGGAAAACTTGTAGAACCAACACCGGACATTGAGCGCGAAATGAAATCGGAATTGGAAAAACTAGCCAAGGTGTACGGAGGCGAATCCGGCACTGATATGACTCAATTCCCTGCGTTAAAGTTTGCAGACCCAAAAATAGATCCAATCAATCAACAGCAAGCAAAGTAGATAATGCTTGAAAGAAATGCTATTTAGATTATATAAATATACCAAACTTGTTACAATATTGTATAATACAATATGAATATGGTTTGTTTCTAATGAAATACATTTAAGTTATTAATTTAAATGCTTTTTTATTTTATCATTAAGAAATAATTGATCTATATGTGATTTACAACGATTATTTTAATTAAATTAAATCATATTTATTATTTGAATTAGACGAGAATATATAATATAAATATACAATGAATTTGGAAAAAAAATGTGACTTCTTACATGCTGATGATAGTCCAGAAATTATATGGATATACTAGATTATATGTATTAAAAAAAAAATTAATACAATATGGACATAGAAATATTGAATCTACTCTAGAAATAAAAGTAAATTTATTATTATTATTTTCATATAATATTTTAATACTTTGAGCGATTCCGTTATAAAAAAAATATCTTAGTTGTTTGTATTGAGCACTTGTTAACCTGATTTTTAATTTTATTCAATATTATTGAACAATACTACCGAGTAAGACATAACTCGGGTGTTAATTGATTTGTTTGATTAAATCGGCATAACATATGAAATTTATACGAGAGTATGATCGGCAAAGATGGTACTACCAATTGAGATTAATGTTATAGACATTAAATTATTATTTTTAATAATGGAAAATAACACATAATTTCTGCTATTTTACGATTTGTCAACGTTGTGAGACGTAGTTTAGCTTGTTTTTCACATTTTGCGTCTATTAAAATCTAATCGGGGACAGGTTATATTTTAATATTCTAAAATACAGATATTTCGTTATTTAATTTTGTTTTTAAGAGCCCTCTTATCAAAAAGATTAGCTTCATCTTTTCTCATTTATTATGTAATAAATTTTCATCACAATTATTCTGAATTTTTTTACATATTCTAAATTTAAGCATTTTTACGCTACTGAAGAATATATGAATGAGATAGTTTACGCTTGATATTTTATGAACCGATCAACACATTATTGCGGAATGATTCTTCAGATACGACGAGAAATACTAGTATTATCTTAATAATAAAATATATTATATACTATCAATCTAAATTTAAACGGCAATATTACACCTTTCAGTTAAAACGGAATTATCGCAGTCAATTTTATAATAAAAAAAACAAATACCCTATTCTTATAGAAGTGAAATTATTTTATGGCTTATATTTAACGTAAGTGCAAAGAAAATTTTAAATAAATAATAATTACGAGTGTTTTCGGTCCACCATACAGTTAGAGATATAATCTGCTCGTGGAATAATTAATGGCGGTGAGGGAAGTTGCTCTCTTCAGCTTCCACGATTACATACAATATAATAAATATTGTTTTCATTTGTCGTATTATTATACTTCCTAATACAGTGGTAGCGAACCTAGGACTTTCCGTGCAAGAGATGGCACGTTAAATAATCTAGCGAGCATGTGAATGATTTACAGATATTTTTTTGTTCTAATAGATAACTTATTGAACTATTCATAGCGTAATTGCTGATTGTATGAATGATGTACTGATTAATTGAGTTAATAACTAATAAAAACTGCTCGGCCCGTTATACAATCGATAAATAATATTTGGGAATTTTTGTCCAGCACAGATAAAAAGTTTCGCTATCACTGTCTTAATATATTTAATATGTATTTTAATTATAACATATATAGTTGATTTCGGTAAAATTCGGAATACAGTCGACCCTCCTATTGCGCCGATACAGAGACCGCGCTATAGAAACCCGCCCTATAGAAAATTAGGCGCTCATAAAAGAATTTGGGGTTAGGTTTTTTTAATTATATTTTTTAAATTGAACGAAATCATTACATCAAACGTTTTTTAATGTACATATTGTACATAAGTTGTAAACCAAAGGGAATGACTTTTATTTTGCGCGGGTATGTGTTATAGATTTACAAAATATGTAATTTGACCTTGAAAATTTAATGTTTTTTATAAAACGGCGATCTAGAACGTAGCACTATAGGAGGGACCACCGCACACGCTGCTCCATATCAGAGAGTGCTATAGAAGCGTTGATTTTATGCGAAAATGGGAAAGGTGTCGTAATTGTATACGAAACGCATGGTCAGCCCATTGATAACCTACAAAAATATTTAGAATCGATATAATTGAGTATGTTGATTAGATATCAACATTTACTCCATTTTTAATAGTTCTTTTGCTATATATTTATTGATGAATATACGACGAATATTCGATGTTTTGCAACGTATAAACACGTAAAGGTCGATTATGTCATAAATTAATGTGATTATCTGTAGATGCATTCATAGTGGAAATTTTAGACGCTAGTTTTCATCATTTTGAGTGATTAAAAATGTTGAGGTTTTATCTTGATAAATGTAAAAAAAAACATTTAACAGTGATTCATTCAATTTCCGCAATGAATAAATGACTACAAATGTATATTTAGTATAGCAAGATCAAACACTGGAATGCGAATAATGTTATGTATCGGAAGCAAAGACACGCTCGACTTCTTGCTGTGACGAGTTGTAGTGCAAGTTAAAATTACAGGTGCGTCAACGTACTCGAGTATCATTTAATGTTTCAATAATGACTGGAAATAGCCATACATATTCAAATTTAAGATAATTTTAGATTATTTTTAGTCTTTTGAATTAAAAATGACGTAAGCAGATACTTTTACTCAGATCGTATTCAGGGGCGCGCCGTCCATATGGCGATATTGTGCGGCGCACACAGGTGCCGAAAGGTTAGGAGCGCTGAGTGGCGCCAAGAGGGTATACATATAAAAATAATAAATATTAATCCATTCAACTCTCTTAAAAAATAGATTAAAATTTCTCTTTTTCTTCATTCTATTTAAAATTACTCTTTTTCATAGAATGTATTTTTTTTATAGTAGAGTATAGGGCAGGGGTCGTCAACCTTTTTATGCCTAGCGCCCACTTTTCCCTATTTTTCATGGTAAAATTTCCCTACCGCCCACCAACCTCGTTATATTTCAATTCAGTATATAGGTATCTTGAAGGAATGTAGGAGATTTGAATAGCCCACCGCCCAAAACGGAAGCCCGTACCGCTCACTAGTGGGCGGTACGTACCAGGTTGACGACCCGTGGTTTAGGGTATAGTTCTCAATTAAAGTTCTGCACATATGCATCGGATACTGTCGGAGCGCCACTGATCATATTTGTACATTTGTCAAATCCATATCACATATCAAACTGTTGCTAATTGGTAATAGTTGCGATTTTCTAACACGGTTCGATACATTTTCGTACAATTTTCTATTTCGTACATTTTCAAAAGTTAAATAAAAGGGAATAGGACAAAGAAATTGAGCACATTAATTAAATGATTTGAGCTTTTGTGTCTTAAAAAAATTAGGTAAAAGTGTACTTCAAGTACAGTCAACTTTCCTATAGTGTCGAGATAGGGACTACGCTGTATAAATCTGCCCTATAGAAGAATAGCACTCATACAAAATTTCGTGTAAGTTTTTTAATCGTATTTTGTAAATTGAACGAGATCAATACATCAAAAATGTTCCATTCAAATATTTTATGACTTTGTTAACGCGAGTGTGTTATATTTTGTTGTCGGCATTGATCTTTATTTAATTTGACCTTGAAAATTTAGCGTTTTATAGAAAACGGCGCTCAGAAGGGAGCACTATAGGAGGGATTGTTGCCATAGAATATTCAATTTTCTTTGATCAATGCAAAGTGCATATTTTTATGTCTATGCAAAGTTTTAAAAAATTCGGAGTTTTTTAATTTGGCGGGATATATTAATCAACTTGTCATCTTGACATTGGTGTCCATTTTCAGTGGGGTGTCGACAGTGTCCGGCGACTGTGAGCCCTATACCCCAAAAACTTTAAGCTTAATGTATTAATATTATATGTTTTTCATGTTTCCCCACTAGGCGCCTTTTGGCGCGCTTAATCTTCTGGCGCCTGTTTGGGCTGAACAATCTGGCTATATAGACGGCGCGCCCCTTACCATATTGGATTCTTATTTTAGTTTTATCTGTCAAAAAGTGTTAACATCATTTAGTGTGCTCAGACTTTACTTTTTAAAGAAAATGGAAAATTATGTTTTGCCTAAAAAGAACACGGTTTTTATGCCTCAGTCTTTTTATTTGCCGGACAATGCCCTTTTCATATGCATTATATTTCTAAATATAAAGAAAAACACGAAACGATGACGTTTTACCAATATTGGAGAGATAATGACAGAAGGAACATGCACCAATACATTGAAATTGAGTGTTCCTTGCTTTTTTATTAAGAAATTTCTGATTTTTTTATAAAAATTGTGAGATTTTGATCTCTACTTAAAAAAAATTGAGATTCTCATAAAATTTTTTAATTTACAAGAAAATTACTCGAGAAACTATTGATAGAAATACTATATCTCTCTACAAATATTTATTTGTAAAATATACTTTTCAATGATTTTTCTTATATTGTTTACATTCATTCATCTATACACATTACAAAAGTCAAGAACTACTTATGGTGTTGTATGCTTTGGATAAATACATTATATTCATGATAAACACGACGAATCAACCCCGATTCGACGAAAATTGATTAGAATTGACTCAATCAACTGAAGTAGCCAACAACTAAAAGTAAATTGATCTAGTATTACTGTACATATTAATGCGCATTTATTAATAATATTAGTTTTATTATCAAAAATAAATAAATCATTTTTATATGAAAACTGATTAATTTTATTGTCTGCACAGGATATATCGAATATATAATAGTAGATAAAATATGAGATATGGAATATTTTGTTGAAAATTAATATTATCGTGGCTTTCGTGTTAGATGACGCAATTGTTTGCAAAACTGGGCGAGTGTGAGGCGTGTATGGGGTGACTGGAGCAGTGGCGAGTAGGGTGCGCGATGTCGACGGTGGGCCCCACGGAACGTTTCCCTTTCTCGTTCGACGTGGACGTGGATCCTGACGCAGAGCTGGACGCCGAGTTGCAGCCTCATCTGGACTCTCACCTCGACTCCAGACGTCACTCTGATCATCGCTTTGCAGGTATCAAATAAAAAAAACCTGCCATTTTCAATGACAATCGAATCAATTGACAAGTGAATGACGTTTGACAGGTGGCGTTTTTTTTCAATTTCGTGTCCTAATACCTTTGTTTTCGTGCATTAACAAATTATATTTTTATACGTCGCCATAATACGCGATATGTCACATATAAATAAAATATTATTTGTTAATTCCACGGTTCATTTTTAATTTTCACACGTATATTTGTGGAATACGACGGGTTTTTTTTGCGACGAGGTGAATGGGTCAGACTGGGCCGGGATCGATAACTCTCGTGTTTGAGGGGTGGAGTCCCAAGTGCGGAATTTGTCGGCATCGAAAAACGCGACATTGCGTGTCGGCCGCATTGCCGCGTTACTAACATGAATGAAGTGAACGACAATAGCTTCATGATGTGCCCCTAATTTATACATCTTGAATATCGCCAATTTGATTGCCATCCCCAACTTTGGCCATAGTCTTCGTGTCGTCTGCCACGCGGATTTCCAATTTGATACTGTTCGTTTAACAGAAATAACTACGTGTTTGCACGATTTCTCACGATTGCAAATAAAATTATGGTGTCGTAAATATAAATGTATACGCTGGATAAATATACTAAAAATGATATTTTTAGTTTTTTGGTGAATGAAAACTAAATCTGAAATCAGTGAATTTTGATGTTTGATAAGAATTTAAATAGTTAATTAATTTTATATTCAATAAATATTGAAACATTTTATTCCATGTAAATATAAAAATATTTTTATAAATGCGATTCTACTTCGCCCCTGATTCTTGACTGCTGTTATATAACCAATTATTTTTTACGAATTATACATAGGAGAAGCTACAAAAAATAATGATATTTCATATCATTAAAAATAATATATTGATGATGATGATGATTTCGTATGGCTTTTACTTTGCCATTCTTCGCATGCTCGTCGTTATTGGAGTTTCCTCCTATTGGAGTTTCCTCCTCCATTTCGGGGCACGCCAAGAACAACATTAGTTGGCTACGTAATTATTTCATATCATTAAAAATAATATATCAAATGCATAAATAGAAGAAAATATGAATTTAGGTCATCACTTTTATTGATTTCGTTCATACTTTGCTTCCAACCTGGGTCTGATATTTAAAAAAGAGCATCTGTATCCCAATGGCATAATTAGTTAATTAATATCATGACAGAGAAACGAACGAGATAGAGAATGTTTTTATAGAGGGGACGGAATTGATGTAACCACATAGCACGTTATTCCATGACAGTTACCACCCTACTCGCAGCACGTATTCGATTATAGAATTAAATCCGTACTGTGGGATTTTGGGATTTAAATGGTTCGAATTCGGGACGCAGCAAAATGTTTATTCAGTGATGGCTAGCCATTGATATGGGACAGGCCAAGACATTTTTAGGGTCCTAAAAGTGATAAGAAAAATACGTGTATAAAAAAGATTTATGGAAGCTTCGGGATACATGCTTGCCAAACGTTAAATGATTTAATATCAATCGTGACAAAACAAAACTAATTAAATAGCTGCTCAAATTCATTCACAAGCGAGAATTTTCAGCATTTTTAGAGAAAAAATATTTAATCTATAGTTAGTGGTGTTAGTGCCGAAAAAAATATTTGAGCGATTTATGGAGTGATTTGTAGAAATTGTGGTATTTCTTCAGGATAATTATTTGACAAATTTTCATCAGCCCAATGCCCATAAGTGGGTCAACGATTTTTTACAGATCCCTCTAATCATATGTTTATTTTTACTGTGTTACTTTAGTAAGATTTTATTCTCGATGTTCAATAATAATAAAACCAATAAAGATATCGAGTAATAGATGCGGATTAGTCGCCCTTATTTGGGCTTGAAGTGCACGAAATATCAACTCTCAATTAACCTAGTCGTGCCGATGGGGACCCCTAGTTTTTGATTTTTCTTGAATAACTCTGTAACGTGGGAGCTTCTCAAGATTCGATATGGATATAACGGAGGCAGTAACAAGACACAATTCATAGAGACACAGTATCTTTATTAATCGGAACAATACGCGGACGAATCAGCCTAGCCGACCCGAGGATTACAGCATTACTTATTCAGACGATTATAACATCAAAGAGGAGGATTAACAAAGTGCTCTGCTTTCTATCCGGGAAGGCTATCGCCTTCTTACATGGTTGACCGTTTCAAACTTAACCTCTCAAACTCTGGGGCATCTATATATAAACTGAGGGCTTCGTCGGGGGAAACAATGCTTGCCTGTCTTGATTCATGACACGTGATGGTTAGGTCACTGCACCTGATAGATCTCAAACTATGGAGTGCTTGCTCCTGTTGTATGAAGCAATTACCCAGGTACGATGCGTAGTATAGCAAGCTTGCTGAGCCGGGATCTTTCTAGAACTATATTCGGGTTAATGTCTCCACTGAAACCGAATAAGTCGTCACCGTGATCTCATCGCATTAGCTCACTGCCGAATCGTTCTACATATGTCATAGACCAAACAAACCGATTTTATAGCTTTCCTCCAACGTTACAACTCTTTCAATATAAATCATTGTCCTTTATTGTCGGCAATTGCGAAAAAAAATATAAACTACAATATTCGCTTCTGTTGCCACGGGCGCGATGTTTTTCTCGCTCGCATCCGGGACGATGTGCTGCTAGAATTCAGTCAGCGGTATAAATAACTATTTTTATTATTAAAATAATCCATTTTTAAAAAGAATATTAAGATGCTTGGGGTCTTTTTGATAGGCCCACTTCGGACGACTCGGCTGTTTTCGAGCGGCCGTGATAGATGGAAGGATATAGCAAATGCGATTTAACCACAAAAAAGTCATTGCTGTAATAAGTAAATAAATATATAAATAAAACGATGTTACCGGCAGAGCCGACCCGGGGATTACATGTTGACAGATTGACACTAAACTTCGAGGTATTATTATATAGCTTATTAATGGGAGTGGTTGTAGTGACATTTTTCTTTGTTTGGATCCATGGCACGTGTCTAACGGATGACACAATTCCATAAATCTTTAACTGTGGGATCATGCTCTATTGTAAGGAATAGGGCCATATTTTGTTGTTGCAATGTAGCACAAATTTCTAGCAACACTTTTAGGTTAATGGTCGTTCACTCAAGACAAAAACAAAGCAATTTTTTCCGCCGTTCAGCCATAAAATAAATGCAATATGTGAAAATTCAAGCAACTTTTTTTTTTTTTGGTCGGCACCCTCATGTCTGAGGATCGTGATCATTTTCGTTCCGAAAGTTTTTGATTTTGTCTCTCCAGGATTCTCTGCATTCTGCATTCCCGCATCGCAGCTACTACGGTGGAGCCTGTGGCAGTCTTCACTTAGTCGCTCCAGCGGGTGGGCGCCGCTGCCCTTCCCCTGCGTCCTTGTACGTTTCCAAGCGCGACGAGCTTCTCCAAGCTATCGTTTCTTCTGGCGAGATGCCCAAAGTATCGAAGAATCCTTTTGAGACATATGGTCGAAAGACGGTCTTCTTTATAATTCCCCATTTCTTCTAAAGCGGACACGTTTGTGCGTTTAGCTGTCCATGGTATTCTTAGCAGACGTCGCCAGCACCACATTTCGAAGGCATCAATTTTCTTCTTCATATTTTCCTTTATGGTCCAGGTTTCTACGCCGTAAAAAAAATTGAGAATACCAGACTTTGTACTAAACGTTTTTTTGTCTTTTTGGATATCTCTCTGTTTTTCCAAATCGTTGATAGCTTCGACATCGCGTTTTTAGCCATAAGCAACTAAGATTGCATAAAATACTCAATTGGTTTAAAACCATCCCAAGAGATGGTGCATCATATATGCAATGATTTTCTATATAAAGGCAATGGTCATCCTCGTTCTATGTCGATTTTTTATTTGTCAATGAGTAAATTTTGCGATTCATCGCTCTAAATCAAGGTCATTGACCAGAAAATGTTTCTCCAATTGATAGCAACGTTAAGGATCCCGTTGAATTACGCACATTTGCATTTACATGTCCCAATTGTTGATGAGCCAAAAAAGAATGACCCTAATACGCTGCTTTCTATCCATTGTGCTAGGCGCCATGTCTATTGACTACGTAATCCGGCGCCAAGTTGCCAAAATTTCTTTGCGTCGCATTATTCGTCGCACGACAACCGACGGTCGCCTTTCGATTTGAGCCGAGTCACCACGTGGAGGAAAAATAACAATGCAGAATAGATGGAGCGGTGCTAATGCTAGAATCACGCAAAAGTTGTCTGGTGCCAGGCCGTGATGTTGCGGCGTCGAGACGCTCAGTCGACAATGGTCCGACGACCGCGATTGTTCCATTCCGATCGTGGCCAAGGCTGAAAACTCATTCTCCTTCGGGAATCGCTCTAGTGCTGGACACGTGTCCAAAGACAACAACGGTTCGCGTTCAACATTCCGACTCAATCACGTGCTGCATCCGAATCAGCACATGTGACATGACATAACGCAACAGAGCAATCACTAAAACTTGTGCCGAATACATTTTTTCCGTAAATATATACGCCATGTTTCGCATAAAACGTCATTCTTATCGCTGCACTCATATGCAATCTTGATTCACAGCTAATACTCGCGGTTAGAAGCAGTACCGACTCATACGCAAATGCCAATAAACATATTTATTAGCCGACAACACAATAAGTTTAAATCAGTTTTATTGATCCAACATTTTCATTCAATCATTTCAGTCTCATTCCGTAAATAAAACATAAGCAAACTTTCAAACAAGAAGTCCATACATTGTGAGTTATCTTATCTCTATGTACACATACATTGTACATATGCATTTCTTTCATATTATTAAATGTTCAAGATTAGATTCAGTAACATTGCGCGAAAATTGTGAACAGAACAAAAATAGCATGTAAATAATAGCAAGTCATAATGGCGTGTTATTTGGCATTCATACTGAATCTGTTATTGTTTTCGATGCCGTTTTTCACCTGTTTCATGTGTCGTTTTTATCTTCAGCAATACATAATCCGATACAAATACTAGATAGCATATGAAAATAATTTTAATATATGGCCGATAAAAATGTTGTTTCGGTTCAATCGTTATTCATTTGTTTCGTTTCAAATCAAATCGCCGTCGAACGACGTTGATCGAGCGCAACTAACATTTTCGACATAATAATTCAAATTAAACATAAAATTCCGTAAATACAACATTCTAAAGTCAAATTACAACTAAGCATTGGATCATAGCCAGCGCTTTAAATACATTTGGTAACCTATTTTCGTACGCCATATGATTTTTATGGTGATTTTTTAACGTCACCCGAATAATCGATGATTTCATTTTAAATGTTGTGCAAGGTTTCAATTGCGTTTCAGCCATACGTTTATGATAAATAATTTATTTTTGGGTGTAGTGAAAATTGCGTTGTTGACATTGTGTAGTGTGAACTGAAAAATTGAAAATATCGTGAAAAATACACTGAAAATATGTCGCAGAGAGGATTTATTGAGACCGGAGCTATTAGACCGCAAATACATGTCGTCGTGGATTCGTTCTTCGATGAAACAAGTGAGTTTATAATCAATTTTTAATTAATATTAATGTGTGGAAGCTGATGCCAATTACATGTTTGGGGTTTAAAAAATCTTTGTTGGAAAATGGAATACTTCGGAGAATTTATGAGTGTAAAGGATAACTTTCTGTTACCATATCCATATTATTTTCCGTCTATCACTAGATAGAATACTTCTAGATCTTCTAAGCCAGTCCAGTTGGGAATATTGAGGAGCTACGACGGCTTCTTTCTAACCAGCTACCCGTTTCCCTTACGCTTTTCATACCAAAAGTGTCTGAAGAAGACTTTTTCTCCCGCTTCTTCTAGTTCAAGATGTTTTCAAGATTTTATTACGCTCCATGGAATCTTTAATATCATTTTGTAGCATTAAATTAACACTATTATTGCTTGGTGTAAATGTAACTCGCTCACAAATAATTTAATTTAGATTATCTTCAATATGAACCTATTCAATTGTTGTAATACATTTTATCTGTAATAGTTTAATCTGCTTTGAAAATCGTCTGATAATGTTAACACTATTGTGGCCGCATTAAATTATCGATAACTTGCGCTACGGGCCGCAAACTTTCCCTCATAATTGTAATTATTCATATCGGCGTTTGAGAAAAAAATCTGACAGTCGGAACAACATATGTGAGCATTTGTTGAGCTAGACTAAGGTGATAAAAAAAAACAAAGAGTAAATAAACGAGAAACAATATGGATGTATCGTCGGATAAAAGTTGTTAACGAAAACATTTGATGATGCCTATGTGGCATCATGCGGCCACAAATGGTCGAACTCGTGATGATGCCACATAGGTATCACCGGCCACGAAAGTGTTAAGACATTAGATTTAAATACTCTTTTCTGTATGGAGAATCAAGTTTTTGATTTATCTCATCGATGGTTACACTTGGATAACTTTTAATTGGCTTCGAAACGTCGTCATCTAAGTTCAATAGTAACTAAGTAAATCTAGGATTATCTTTTTTGTTCATTAGTAGAGTGTCATGGGTAAATAGACAGAGAGTTACTAAAATCCCATAAAAGACATCGACCACTGGATAGATACTATGTACAGCAGGATCTTCTGTTTTATTCAGATATATAAGATCAATTCTTGTTGCATTTGATTAACTCTTTAACCCCTAGAGAAATACAGATGATTATGTCTTGTACATGAATACATTTTTAAATGCCAAAATGTCGCTAAAACTCGACATTGCCAAAAAACTTATGGGTTCTTGATGTTCCCACGATTCAAAGGAATACATCTTTATCCTAATAATTTTTACACAAAGCTTTCAGCTAGGGAGTGTGGTGAATTAACAATATATAATATTCACATCGTCAACAATGGGTCTAATAATGAGTATATCCTAAAAAATAAAGTTAACGAGGAGGTACCAGCTTAGGCAGGCCTTTACTCGGATTAAAAAAATGTTTTATTTAACAGTCCCTCGAATTTAACTTTTAATTAATTATATTGTAAAGGAAACTTTGCGGTTTTCATGTTGAATGATACACATTTAATGAAAATTGGAAAAATTATCATTAAGAAGTGTGATTATATTGTCAAACGAAAATCAATACAAAACGAGGACGACGTTGATGCTAATCTCTTTGTGGAAAACAATTGTCTAACTAGCTCTGACCGTCTGATGAGGAAAGTTATTCATGATATGCTTTATAATTTGGTCGATATATTGGATTTTTTAATGTAATCAATATAATGCGTAAATGACAACGCTCTCGGCGATGTCTCACTGCAGACTGAGCTTTTGTAGCACGTGTCACTCGCACGTTTCACTCGCACTAGGCTTTTTTTCGCAATTGTAAACAATAAAGGACAATGATTATTTATAATATTTGTTCTTGAGGCTTTTTTAGACAAATATGAAAAGTTTGTGAGGTGTAGGATTTATATTAAAAGAACCAATCGAACCCAAAAACTTGGGGTCTTAAATAGACCCATCGGCACGTCTAGAGATATTTTTTATTGAATAATAAGTTGGTTCATTATATTTTTTTTTAATTATTTAAATAAATATTTAAACGGTAGCTGAACGGAGCTTTTTTCGTTCAGACAAAAATCGCGGTTTTTTCGGTTTTCGGTTCAATTCCCGTTAGAAGCCTTGATATTTTCGTAAGGTTGGACCATACCTCAGTATTATTAGAAAAAATATACATTTATTATTAACATTACGCAATTTTCTTAAAGATGTAATACACTATTTATTTTATATGCATACAAATTGATGTATCTTGTTTGTATGTGAATGATACAGCAAATAGTACATCGAAATGTATTTTTATATTGGCGACATTTCAGTCATCACATTAGTCATCTTCTCGCATAGCGTGAAAAACACGAAAATGGCATAAGGAAAATGGAATCTACTGTACGGGCCATCTACCTCGCGACCTTCTGCCATTAGATACGCTGAAAATAAATGTATACTTTGTAAATGACTTATAGAAAAACTCGCTAGAAAATAAACAAATGTAGATTCCATGACTAATCAATCGCATCGGAATACCCGTCTAATTGTTTCGTATATTAACCTTTTCTTGGCACGTCACACTGTTTACAGATCGTGGACAACGATCTGACTTCATAGAACTCAGTTATACGCTTTAACTGCGCGTAGTTTGCCAGATTTTTAACCTTTGAGTTAAAGATAACATCTGGATACGTAAATATTTTTTTTTCAACGAAAATGCTATGATTCACATGTAAAGCTTGCGATTCGATGTATCGTATTTATGATTAATACAAAATATCGAGAATAATTGTATTATCGGGATGGAAAATCTCATTGATTTTCCTTTCAGACACTACCCGTTCGGTGCCAACTATACAAATAGTCTTTTCTCTCGGCTGACAACTGTCAATGTATATAAAGGGGCTAAGGTGAGATTTGGCATCGAAATCTGCATTTTCATGTTCATCTGTCCGTGGTAGCCGAGTTTTATAGACTTTCGATCCACTGTGACGTCATCAGATCACAACGAGTACATTTTTTGCAAAATATAATAATAAATAATACCTTGTCAAATATGGACTGTCTTTGTTTGCGTAACTATATCCGTTTGTTTTATCCCATTTCGCTAGCCCAAGGCTAGGCCATGTTTGCCTTTGTCTTTGCCGTGTTGCGAATATTAACATTTGTTTGTACAGAATATTCTCTCTATTGATCTATGCATCTGTAATGTATTGATGAATACTATTTTCCTCTATGTATAATTAAATCTAATTTATCTTTAATTATAACGCAATATATCAATGCAGTGTATCATCTAATAAATGTATTTATGTACTTTTATCAATAAAAATTACTCATTTAACATTATTCATTTTTTAAATTCGTCCTTTAAACCAATCACTCAGAAGTGACGAATTTGTGTTAATGATTTTTTAATAATAAATCAATTATTTATTTATTCATATATAAATCATATGTGTGCGATCTGCAAAATTATTGAATCTATTATATACCATATTTGTTTTGATTGAACAATGCTATTTTTTCATTGTTTTTGTCAATATAGTTTTTTCAATTTTTAATATTCCGCAGCACCCCCAAATATTTTGGCCGCCACTGTACGAATCATTATTATATGAAGTCTAAACATGTCTTATTCTCTGCACATATTTTTTACTTGACTTTTCAAGTGATATGTAACCGATATTAAGCAGACGATTATTAGATATTTATAGATAAATACTTCTTACTTAATCGAATAGATGAAGTAAATAATATAGGTAGTATATTATTTCAATTAAAAAAATATTTTTTTCATCTTCTACGTCCTTTACATCTTATATAATTATTATTTTCTCTTTGTATATATTATAATAAATAATAAATAATGTGTTTTGTTATTAAATACCTATTGGGTGTCATCACACTATTGTTGTTGTTGTGTTGATAGACTCGTCCATGTCGTATTTTGATATTATGGCCATATTAGGTGCTCACTTTATTATAAACTGTCATCAAAGAGATTTATCGCATTTTCGTGTATTCAGCGATTTTATAACTGTGGAAAAAAATTTTTGGACTAAAAGCGTCGCCGTTATAATGCCGTGACTAACCATGAAATGCTACCTGCGGCTTCTCTTCCTGGGGATTGATAAATAGATAAAATGACAATGTTTCTCTATCATTTAGGAGATGAAGACATAACTGTTGGGGAACTTGAACGACATATAAAAAATCCAATTCCAGAATTTTTAAAAAAAAAATTAATTCCAAAAAATCTCTGGCACAAGTGCATGATGTATCTGGTGAATAAATAGGGATTTTTCTCTTACAAACTGAAAATTATCTCAAAGTGCTGGATTTACCTTGCGCGTTGTACGACTCTATCGCGTTGTATGAATATTTATTGCTATTTTTTCGTTATTTTATAACAGGGCTTCGAACTTGAACAAAACGTTATTTTTGTCGGAACGAAAACCGGAGCCGAACCGAAAAAAATATTGGTTTGTTTCGGTTCGGTACAAGGTCAAACAGGTGGTAATAATCACTCGAAGCTGATCCGAAAAAAATCCGTTATTTTTTTCGAAATAGAAAACCAAAACGAAAAAACAACGGTTTGAAGCTCTGCTTCGTACGGAGATAATCAAAATATTCATCCAAAATTTATATTTAAATTTCTACAGGAATATTTAATTAGCCTCCTAGATATAAAGATGGTCCATTAAAATAAATTTCGAAAAAACACATACCATTTTCTTCTCAAAAGCCCGTAAAGATTTATTAAAATTAATTATACGCCCAAACCGCAGAAAACGAAGCGAAATATACTCGATAATCATCTTACGTGGAAATATCTTATCTTTTTACACATTTTACGCCTCGCCATATCTTATTTTTAAAATTCATACACCCAGTTGTTCATCCGGAATGCCGATATATGAAAAGACCTTAAAATCCTAAAAAAAGTATTCACAAATATATCACAATTCTTGACTCCCAAAATCTAATCTCAGTTAATTATCCACAGGTGATTAATGTTAGAAATAAAAGAAGATTAAATCCAACATTAATTTTCGATGAAAACCCTTGGAATCGAGGAAGAAGGAAGTAGCAGAGCTCTGTTGTATTTTTTTAAGCATGTCCATTTGATGTGATGTTTCAATAATGAAAAAATATGATTCTCATCAATCGTTTGATACTCGAGGGGTTGTATGCAGCGGAAAACTAAAGGAATTAATATTGATAGCACCTTAGTCATACGAGTGCTATACGATGCATTGGTTCGGAGCTCGCTCTAATCAGGTTCCATTATATGGGCGCCTTATGACGCCTCGAATTCCCCCAGAGTAGAGAAGATACAGAAGAAATTTCTTAGGTATCTCTACATGAGGGTTTGGATTCTACTCAAGTTTATACCCCAGCGCATGGGTGCAGCGAAAAAAGAAGGTCGATTTGCGGCAGCTGCTTCTTCAAGCTGTTGGTTGGCGAATTACCAACCTTGTACTGTGCGAGTTGCTCTTATGGGCGCCACCTCTCTATCGAGCTCGATCACGTGTGCTTTTTCTTCCGCCAAATGCGAGGACAGGTGCTCTCAGAAACTCTCCGGTAACCAGAGCTATTACTCTGCTCAACCACTTGGCCGAATATGTAGATATATTCGATGTCAAATATAGCCGTTTTGTTGATGTTTTATAATTCTTTTCTTCTCTTTATTGATGATGATGATTGCGTATGGCTTTTACTTTGCCATTCTTCGCGTGCTCGTCGTTGTTGGAGTTTCCTCCGCCATTTCGGGGCACGCCAAGAACAACGATAGTCGGCTACGTAATCCGGAGTGCAGGGATCCGCTAGCTTCCGGAGGAACGGGCCAGCCCCTCTTTGGGGCGGCAGGCCAGCGTTGCGCCTTAGCGATAGTCTAAAACAGCCACCTGGTGCGGCATTGCTTCCATCCGAACGAGTTTCCTCGTTGCCGCTACGGCCTGGGATTTATACTGGAACTGGGGTAGGACGGAGCGAGTTTGTAGGAAGCGGAAATGTAATGGAAAACGGCACAAGGAACTATCCCGGCATTTGCCTTTGAATGGCTAGGGAGCCGGGTCGACCTAGCCCGGGATAGTCGCATCTCTATACCAATTACTGGTGACAGAGATACAAAGAGTTGTGTCTAGATACCTCTACGTGGTTATTCTAAAGCATGCGTTTCTACGGGCCTTGGCGTGGTTAATTCTAAGCATGCTTTAAGTTAGTCAATAGGTTAGGGTCTTCCATGCTTCTCAAACTGTAGGCCCGGTCAGATGTCGATATCAAGTTTATCCAGCCATGCTTCAGCCTGTTCGTCGACATTATTTAAGGCGTTGATACCCTCGTTCAGTTTTCTCCGTGGGCAATCATTCACGATGTGGAGCATGGACTGTATCGGGGCGCCGCAGTCACAGCTCCGTTCCGTTGCCATACCCCAGTTGTACAGCATGTTGGCGCATCGGTAATATATGTTGTTTTTTTTTCATGTTATTATTATGTTTCATGCATTATTATTATTTTCATGTTATTATTATGTTTCATGCGTGATTGGCGACCTAGGTTATTCTGTAATGCCAATCACGCACTTTCTTTATAATAAATAAATAAATCTTCTCCATACACATCGGATAATCTTTTTATTGCTTGAACAGCATTTTTACCTTTCGATGGTAAAAAGTAAAATATGCTGAAAATGCTGCTTTTCACTTTCCACATTTGAGAGGGTACCAACAAAAAACTACTGCGTAGAATCAATTGAACTTTTTCACAAGCAAGCCTTGCAATACAATTAAGTCATCTATTGGGAAAAAACGAAATGACTTTCCGAACAACCCAATAGATGTTTTCATGAAAATTGCTATGGCGCATTTTTTTCATGGAAACGGTTTGAAAATATTCGCCGTCTCTCTGTCGAGTCGTCTGTCGTCGTTGCATCACGCTCTAAGGGAGCGCCGGTCTCGTTCTCAGCTATGTAGATTTTTATCAGCCGGCGATTGTGCAGCATCGGCGACGCGGAGTGACAGGTCGTCGACGACGCGGTTGATTTATCGACAACTTGTGGAGTCTCGCGCGCGCGTCGTCGGCGGCTGGAGACTCAGTCGCGCGGTCGACGCTCTGAGGTGCGCTCGCGTCCCGTCCACCGCGTCCCGCCCACCGCGTCCCTCCCCGCGAGGCCCTTTGCGTCCGCGTCTGCATACGTGGACCGTTGCAAATTGCACGCGGCAATCAAAATATCAATATTTACATAGAAACGCGACAATTGCGCGCGCGCTTCTAACCTCGATAACCTTGTTTATGTCCCGATCGCGATTATATTTGGTATTGTCGCGTCTCATTTTTACCGGCTCGATTATTCATTCACAACATTGCGCGTCGTATTAATTGCGCTTCGGTTAATCAATTATAGAAGCGATTTCGTCGTAACATTTTTTTTTAAATCAATCAGAGCGCAAATTGACGACGCGATATTGAGACCGGCGGCCGTTTTGACCCTTGATCGATCACGTCGTATTGCATATTGTCGGAAGACTCGGCTAATCCCCCAGATAACCGATAGACTATTTATTCTCGACATCGAAAAGGTTCAAATCGATCAATATCTTTTGTTTTTGTGTACAGTGTGATATTAATAGGGAGTGTTATTTGTGATCGTTGTCGCGCTATCGTCGAACATGTATAACATGGAAGACTATGGCGGCGACGACAGCTCGGAGTGCATGGGGAGATATCGCAAGTCTTCCCTGGTCAAGTACAGCTTCGACAAAGACGACTGCGACGTCGACAGATGGATGGCGACGAAGAGCGGCACCGCGAGCGAAAAACGTAATAATTAATAAACGCTCACAAGCGTGCAGTTGTTTATTGTACATTTTTGCCGTGATTATCAAGTAGGTCAACGATAATCGCACTTAAAACTGATTAAAATTTATGATACTGTCGAAACTCTAAGCGCAATTATTCCATGGTGCTATTAATTCTAAATATTTGTTTTCTATTATACTTAAATGTTGAACAATACAGACTCTGTGTTAACAAATGTATTCATGATCCAATTTTGTGTAGGCATAACCGGTTCTAGGATGCAATTATGCCAGTTGTGCAATATTGGAATATTAATCGATGAACACTCTGTATTTATATTTGCATTGGGGTTGGAATCGCCGTGGCGATCCCATTTCATAAAATGTATAAAACCCCTTCAGAAAGGTCAAGGTTAGACGATCTCAACGCGACTGCCGTTCGGACAGTCTTAGAATACTGAATAATTATTTTGCATAATCAAAGTTTAATGTGTGCATAAAATGTTTACGAAATCAATATTTATCAATGCAAATTTGCTTAAAGAAGGATCTATCTAAGTAATAATGTCAATAGTGAGATCGAATTTTTCCATTATTTTTTTTCTGTCGTTGTTGTATTATAAATTTACTGATAACAACGTGATAATGAATAATATTCTATTTGCACGCTTAAAACAATATGCGCTGTAAATTTTCAGTAGTGGAAAATTAACAAATTTTGCTTGTGTTTTGGATTTAAATGATTTTTGTATTATTGCATATTCTATAAATTTTCCATAAGATCGAAATAGCGCGGAGTTTTATGTTTATGCGTCGGTATAAACCGCATATGTTTCGGTTGAACGATGATGAAAAGCAAATGTTTATAAGAGCTGAGATGCGATGACAGTTTCTCGGCTCGGTAAATCAATTTCGCGCGCTGGAAATATTTGCCAAATTGGCAAAACGGGAAAATTATTTACATTAGTTTGTATATTTTATAGTGTGTATTTTTTTCCAGGTAGCGAAAGTCCGACGACGGCGTTTCCGCTGTCGGTAGGTGCAGAAGATAGAGATCTACCGAACGTGCTGTCGGCGCCGTACGAGGTGCCGCAGTTTCCCATTGAGCAGATCGAGAAAAAGCTCGAAATACAACGCCAACTAAATGTCAAGTGAGTGCTCGCTATTGATGTCTGCATTTTTTTATGTATGCCCGCAATTGTGGGTCGAATTATTGCATATTTAATAACGGATATCGAATGTCATGGAGGTGAAACATGGTATTGGCAAATTCTCGGGTGCTGTTACTAAGCACATTGATCTTATATTCCATATCGTATCTGATGATGATATTTTTTTATAATATATGAAAAATTATTCGCATACGTCTTCATCACCAAACTTCATTTGTCTGCCACTCTGATGTTTCAGATCTTCATTGTGTATGATATATTCTCTTCGCTATAGCTTTAACTCTTATCTACTACAGCATCCATTTATTTTACGCAGGATATTAAATCGAAAACATAAGAAACCGTTATTTTTGTTAGAACGATAACGGAAATGAACCGAAAAAAATATCAATTCATGTAATATGCTTATTGGAAAGAACGAATAAAATGTTATGAATTATGGTAGAAAATATTTTTTTTAATTGAACCGGAACGAAATAAATAACGGTTCGAAGCTCTCATTTTACATTCAATCCCAATGATGCAACATCATGTCGTATATAGTTCAACTACTTCAGCTTTGGTCATTGTTTCTTACGAAAAAATAAAGTCTTATGTAGACCTTTTCGCTAGCTGGATGTCCAGCATCTTTGAAATGTGAACGTTATGCTTAAGAAAGCTGTAACTGGTATGTCTTTTTCGTCAAATACATCTCCAAACATCCTTATCAGGATATTTCTTTACAATATACCCATTTTTCGTTCGTCTTGCTTCGTTAAGGCCCAATGAATGTCAAAATGGTCTTGTTGAGCTTTATTTTAATCTTTCTTGAAAAGGTTCTCGATCGTAAATGCTTTTGGAGTCCAGAAGTTGCACCCATTCATGGCTCTTACTGGTTTCGGTGACGTCTGTGATCAATGAGCCGAGATATACTAGAAGGACCCAAATTTAATGTCGTATTTTTTTAATTAAACTAAAACTCATATTTCAAATGATGTATTAAACTTAATTATACAAAATAATTACCAATATTTTCTATGATCTTTTGCCATTCTATTAGGTAAATCTAAAATGCCTTTCGTATAAAACTCTGCAGGTTTAAAATCGAAATAGTCTGAAAGGGCCGATTTTATTTCATCTTTTGATTTAAAAAAAAATTGTAAATGATGCTCCAATGAGCGAAAAAGCTGATAATCGGATGAAGATTTTTTTCAACCTCTTCTTTCAGGGCTGTTTCATCCACTTCACCGAAACGTCCACTTTAGGCTCATTTTTCAAATCAATATTGCCTGATTTAAATTGTTTGAACCATCTTTGACATTTCCTAATGTTTAATGCGTCTCCATAAACATCGGAAATATTTTTTGGTGCCTCCGTTGAATTTTTCTCGGCGTGAAACTGAACCAGCATACAGCTTCGCAAATGTTCTTCCGAAGGACACGTCTCAGTCAATATTAAAGGGACACGTAAAAAAAATTCTACGCAAAACGAAGATTAGAGACTTCTCACGACACACAACATATTCAAACACGTCTTTCTCAGTCAAAAGATGAAGAAAAATAATCTGAAACTATGCTTTCCGAAAATGCGACATTACATTTGGGTTTATCTAATATCCCTCACGGATTCAAAGCTGTCCACTCAGCGTTTCGAGGATGTGTGCATGTATTTTGTTATGTTTTCATTGATCTTGAGTCCCATGACCCTTGCAGCTCGGATTATCCGTTGATATGTATCCTCTAAGATCGCTAGTGATGTAACCACATTATCAATATCATCCGCATAGGCAAGAAATTGTTTGATTTGTTTCAATCGGTACCAATGATCGGTGTTTTCAAATCTTTAAACCCATGAATAGTCAGATTGAAGGATCACATTGCATCTGATTTAGCTAGCTTTATCATACTTTTCCGTCCCGTATCTTATATATCCTTCCATCCCGTAGCCTATACCCTTCATAGCTTGAAAGTAATTGCAATAGAATTACGATTGTCAAGTTAACCACTACTGAAGACAGATGGTACTCAAATGGGTGATAAATCCGAAGAATTCTGAGTGACGCTCGTCAACAGATAACAAAATATATATTTAATCGCTCTATGGTTTTATTCCCATAGTTAGTATAAATCCCCAAATCTTTAATGCCATTCCTTGCTTATAAATCGATTTAATTCTAATGAATTTTTTTTTTGAGCTATTAAGAATTTATGTAGTTATTCCAATTATGAAATATTCATATTTTATAAGGAATCTTCCAATATTTCTAATTTATATATAATTGTTACGAAATACCAGGTATGATGTTAGATCTTTAGATTATGCTCACGCATGTCCCATACGTGGTTATTACGCAATATCCCTTATGTATATAACTAAGTCCCAGAAGCATTTTCTTCAATCATAGGATCATCAAAATGTGGCAACCGAGCGTACGAAGCGAAATACGTATTGTGGGTGGACTGGTATGCCGACTATTTGATGATCAAGATTCGAATTAAAATATTTTAGGATCACTGGCTTCGATACTGTGATCGATATTACATTAATACTGAAATGTAGGTGACTGGGAAACCATATAAAGGACAGGGCCTCCGCTGCGGCCCGACCATTTCCATTTCAGCACTGAACGGTAGACACACGTCGCATATATTGACTAAGAAAAAAAGTAATTCGATTATGCGATTTCAATAATTAAAAAGAAATGTTCGGAAATAAGCGAGATTCGAAACGCTGGATGGAAGAGCAGAAAATATATTTATGTCGCAAGTAATTGAAAACATATTTATTCATTCGATTTTCATTCTGAGCATAATTAAACATTTAACAATAAAGTGATGTAATTCAAAATTTTAATTTATTTTTTTGGCTGTTCACCAATTTATGTAAAATCGTTATAATAATAAGATGATTTATTTATTTTTATATTTTTGTTTTACAGAGCGGCCGAGGAAAGAAGATCAGTAGCAGGAGGAAGCACCGATGAATTGGCAGACAGACGTTTCCAGATCGACGAACATGACTTCGTACCACATTTCCAAAGGATATCCATCAGCGGCGAGGATACGTCTGGAGTAAGCGCCATTTTGTTGTTAAAAATATCGTCCATATTTGAACGCAAATGTAAATAAACGCAATGTAAACACTTATTAAAACATTTGTACAAATTTTACGGTTCAGTTAGTTAAATTGCTCAATAATATTTTATGTGTCTCTCGAGTATTGGCATGATCATGCAACACTAAGAAAGAGGCACGCAATACCATCATTTATAAAACAATACATGTCGTTTGTCTTTGTAATGTGCCACTATTTGTTTTTATGACTATTCGTCTGTGTCAACCGTTTTTAATTGGATTTTTATATGGTTGGGACTCAAGGTTTTATCATTCAGACCATACTTTGTACATTGCTCGTTATGTAGAGTTGAATTGCTGAAGACGACTCATAACTATGAACTTATTAACGACATAATATAGTCAACCCTTCTGTAGCGCTCCCTGTGCGCCGTATGTGCAATAGTCCTTCCTATAGTGCTTCCTTCTAGATCGTTGTTTTCTATAAAACATTAAATTTTCAAGGTGAAACAAATTAAAAAAGAAGTGTGTAGTAATCAATAGAGTAGTCCTTGTCTTGGCGCTATAGGAGGGTTGACTGTAATACATACAACTCAATGACCACTCAACTTGTATACTCACTCTTTTTTGCACGGTTTTTAAATAACAAGGACAAGTATTATATTTATAAACGAATTATTTGTACTAACAATTCCCAGAAACAAAATATATATGTACAGTGGCGCGCCGACAGTCCCTTACTTTACTTTATTTGGAGCCCCTATACCCCCCCCCCTCTACAAATATAAAACATTTTATGGAAAAAAATTAGGAAATTTTAATAGATTTTTTTCGAATTTAGTCAACCCTAGTACTGTAATATTTTGTCGAGAACGCTCTTTGGTTAATTTATTGTTATTGACAATACTTATTGTCAATAACAATAAAAAATAAAAAAAATCCAGAATATTTAATTTGTTGTTACTCAGAAATGAGGGAAAGTGGATTAATAGTTTATATAAAAATAATAATAATAATATTTAATCGCTTCACTACTTCAATTTTTCTCCTCTTGACGCCTCTTGACGCACCTAATCTTCCTGCGCCTGTGTGCGCCGCACAATCTGGCCATATGGACGGCGCCCCCTGCATATGTATTATTAATTTCGCGCATTTTTACATCCCGGTGTTGATTGACGCAAAAGGACATAATTTTATGTCACAATCTCTAATGACCAATGGATTAAAAAGTAAACTAAATATTGACATTCAGAATTAACAGCTGCTTTAATTCACGAGGGCTTGCGAGAGTATGAAAAAGTATTTTTTTCTCTTATGATCCCAGCCTAGAACGAGCTTTAAAATTCCAACGGGTCCTGCAGATTTGTATGGCCGGATATCAAGAAATTTATAAACAACTCGTGAAACAAAAAAAACAAAAGTGTATAACAGGCTTTCTAATAATAAGAAATTCAACAACATAGAGCAGTAATAACAAACAATAAGCTACATTAGATCACTTTTTACAGGGTTATTTTTATATATAACATATTGATGATTTAACAATCGTTTAACATGTAAGAAAGACATAAAAATGCAAAATATGAATTGATTTCATTACAGTTAACATTGAACATTTCTCTGTCAAAAGGCTTAAGACTTATCGGTGGGGTTTCATTCACACCTTACCTACAATATTTTATTTGATTTTTATTATTATTCATATGTTTCAGGTGCCGTTGGAAGATTTGCAACAGGCTTCGAGTCTTCTCGTTCAAGCGTTGGATATCAGGAGACGCTATATGGCAGATTCTTCACAGACTTTTCCTTCCATGACGGCACGCTTTTTGCACACTCTCGGTCCTGAAAATAGTTTTAGCAGCAACAGACAGGTTGAAGTACAACACGACGACAGAATGACAATCGAAGGTATAATAATGTAGTTTATTTTATTACGACGCAAAATGTTAACGATGCTCGTCGTATTTTAGATCATCCGGTGCACGTTCCCGCTTCGGTGGGAGATCCGTGGGAATGCGTATTGCCGCCGGCTAAAAATTATATAATAAAATCTGTGCGAGGAGTGTTTCAAGTGTTTACAAACGAAGAAGCCGTGCAAAAGAAGGAACCATTAAATTATGAATATACGGAACTCTCTCAATTTGTACAAGATATGAACTGCCTATGTGCTATGATCGCAAATGGACCACTGTACGTCTCATATATTCATAAATATACGTGATATGAATTATTACACCGATTAATGATTTATTTATATTTTAGAAAATCGTTTTGTTATCGAAGACTTAGTTATTTATCGTCTAAATTTCAATTACACGTATTGTTGAATGAGCTACGTGAGTTAGCTTCTCAAAAGGCAGTTCCACATAGAGATTTTTATAATATACGGTAAATACTTATTATTACTGTATTATATTTCGCGTTATATTAATGTTTTTATTATTTTAATACTATAGCAAAGTAGATACGCATATACACGCCGCATCTTGTATGAATCAAAAGCATTTGTTACGATTTATTAAGAAGACGTTAAAAAATCACGCCGATGAAGTTGTAACATGTCAACGAGGCGCACCTATGACGTTGAAAGACGTCTTCCAATCGATGAACTTAACAACTTACGATCTGACCGTCGATATGTTGGATGTTCATGCAGTGCGTAGATAATCGAAACGTTTTATCGATTTTATTTTAATATTTTAATGTCATGTTTATGCATTTTCAGGATAGAAATACGTTCCATAGGTTTGATAAGTTTAATGCCAAATACAATCCCATTGGCGAGAGCAGATTACGAGAAGTTTTTCTCAAGACTGATAATTATCTTGGCGGAAAATATTTTGCTAGAATTATAAACGTGCGTAATTAATATTATATTACAGCATTTGAGCCGTATTTAATTCATATTTATTCTCAGGAAGTATCGTCGGATCTCGAAGAGAGTAAATATCAAAATGCGGAACTGAGATTATCTATATACGGTAAAAATAAACAGGAGTGGTTTAAACTGGCTAAATGGGCAATCGATTATAATGTATACTCTGATAATGTTCGCTGGCTTATACAAATACCCAGACTTTAGTAAGTGATCTTATAATCTCGACATTGATCTTTAATTATTTTATATTATTTATTATATATTATTTTTCAGCGATATTTTCAAGCTAAATAAAATGATGTCAAACTTCCAAGAAATTCTTGATAATATTTTTCTTCCGTTGTTTGAAGCGACGAACGATCCCCAAGCTCATCCAGAGTTAAATAAATTTTTACAGGTAGAATAATTATTAGATATGAATTGGATATAATCGTTATAAAATCTTTGCGATGAAGTTCTGAATGATAATTTGTGTTGAGAGATGTGGATATAGTTTAGAGTAGATGTGACATTCTGTGTCGTTTTTGCAAACTGTTATTTTTTATTGACAGTACGTAATAGGATTTGATTCCGTGGACGACGAAAGTAAACCCGAAAATCCGTTATTCGACAAGGACGTATCGATACCCGAAGAGTGGAACGATGAAGAGAATCCACCATATGCGTATTATCAATATTACGTATACGCCAATATGACGGTTCTCAATCATTTCCGGAAGTAAGTAATGAAATATATATTCTAATATGTTCGATTTATTTGTTATAATAATTTATTTAATTGCGCAGGGATCAAGGTATGAACACATTTGTTCTACGACCTCATTGTGGTGAAGCGGGACCCGTGCAGCATCTCGTCTGCGGATTTATGATGGCAGAAAATATATCTCACGGTCTATTACTTCGAAAAGTACGTTTATTCAAATTATTTATTAAATATATTATTTATTTACTATTAATTTAATTAAAATTTCAGGTTCCTGTTCTGCAATACTTGTATTATTTGGCGCAAATCGGCATTGCGATGTCTCCCCTCAGCAACAATTCGCTATTTCTCAATTATCACCGCAATCCTTTACCAGAATATCTCGCTCGTGGACTCTGCGTATCTCTCAGTACAGATGATCCTTTACAGTTTCATTTCACCAAGGTTTTTATATCTATTTACATTTGGTAGTTTGGTACTAATGGTAGTTAATTATTACATGTGTTGTGACATTACTGTATTGTATTTCTAACATATTATGTATGTATATATATCGCTCGGAATATTATAAAAGGACTTTTACAAATAACTCTCATTAATATATTCCCAACAGTAAGAGTCGGTACATAAATAGGGTTGCCATATGTACCGTATATATGGGACTATTACCGTATTTCACTACTCAGTCCCATATTACTATTTGTCCCATTTTCTCTCTAAACTCTGCGTGAGAGAGCTGGTATTTTTTAAATAACTACAGATGCGAGTAACCACAATACTGAAAAGATGTTTCCCTTAGTAATTTAATTTTTCACTGGCAGACAGCAATTCAAATTATTAAAACTGGCTTCTTTATGTATTAAACGTTCTAAAACAATAGTTGAGTATGGCAAAATATCTCTCGAAAATCTAAAGATTCCCATGGATAAGCTTATCTCTTTTAATGGAGATAATACGAACATTAAATTTGGAGGCTTAAAGAGAGCTGGAAAAAATAATGTGTTTTTTGTGGTCCAGGGGTCATATGGCTAGATTGTGCGGCGCACACAGGCACCGGATCGCCTGAGGGAAAAATTTCAAAATATAAAATAATTAATTAAAATGAATTACATTTCTTAAAGTCGAGCTTTTTAAATACAAAGTAAAATAAACTATTAAATACCTGCCGAGTTTTTATTTAGCACTTAAACGTCTGGTATCAACGGAAGGCAATTATGGCAACCCTGTATATAAATATACATACATATATAGCATATTTTTATATGAATAAAAATAGTACAATGGAAATTCCGAGTAAAAGGTAGGTTAAACATATAATATATTTTACGAAAAAAAATTATTATAATTTTCTTCAGTGTTCTGCGTATTTTAATAAAGTTTGCACAGATTCGCCACATTTGGGAAATACGAGGTATGGAATTATTGTTATTTTAATTTATAATATTTAATCGTTTTAATAACCGTGATTTATATTATATATTTAATCGTATATTGTTTTTATTCAAGTTTATATATGATTATAGGAACCTTTGATGGAAGAATATAGTATCGCTGCGCAAGTATGGAAGCTGAGTTCTTGCGATATGAGCGAGCTAGCTCGTAACAGTGTATTGATGAGCGGTTTTCCTCACAAAGTATGATATAAACGATAATAATAATTAAAATGTGATAATTTTAATATAATCGATTGATATTTTTATTGCAGTCTAAGCAGTATTGGTTGGGACCCAATTACACTAAAGAAGGCGTACACGGAAACGATATTTCGAGAACAAACGTTCCAGATATCCGCGTAGCTTTCCGCCACGAGTCTCTCATCGATGAACTATCGAACATATTTAAGGTCGAGATCAAAATCAATTGATAAATTTCATATATATTTTATTCGATATTATAATGCGTTTTTTCAGTATTTTATTATTTAAATTAATTATTCGCTAGATAAATTACAAGTGAGTTAATTAGTTTGTAGTCAATAGATAAAAAAAAAAGGTATGTACGTTTTAATCTGGCGTGAGGAAATTTTGTGCGTGAATGAAATATGTGCGTTAAAAGAATGAGCTATTTATATAATAGATTTTTTTTTGTGTATCGTTTTGTCAAATATACATTGTCATAAAAAATCAGCATGTAATTTGTGATGTTTATATTTGCACCTTATCATTTTGTTGTTATTGCGATCGTTTTAAATCACGTTCATCATAGATAGATAAATCAAAGATTGCTCATTCTCTTAACATTATTTTTTTATTAATACGTCGTGTTTATATGTGTGAGATCTATGCAATTTAATATAAAAATTGTTGTAGGATTTCTTGTTATTTATTTATATCACCATATATAACAAAATTTCAGATTTTGGAACGTTTTAATTAATTGTAATCATTTAATATCGACACTATTTCATGACCACACTCTTATTATTTTCAGGGAGGGCAAATAGACAAGATGTAGACACAATTCACAGCAGATCCAATTTACAATATAACACTAAATATTAACATTATTTTTTTCATCACCGACAATGTGTGTATGGTATATCGTAACGATTACTTTTTACATTATTAATATGTGTATTATATGTGTAATCAACATTAAGGATAAAATATACTTATATCCTCGTAATAATGAATTTGCTTTAACGTTGTCCTTACAATATGTTATGTGCTGTTTTTACATTTTAAATAACATCCCTTATTGTTAATAATTTTCTTGTGATTTTCCATCTCGATAATATAATATATGTCAAACATATTTTTACATTTGTTTATTATCTTTTTTTAAGAGGTTCGTAGATATCTATAGAAATGATTTTTCAGATACACGAATTATTGCTTGCTGTAGAAATACCTATGTATTTATTTTTATAAATAAACATTATATCTGGATAAATTTTATATTATGTTATATATTTGTCTAATAAAGCTATATGAAATTTTACAATGCTTTTCATTATTTATATACAATGTCTAAACTTATAGAAGAAATACCCTAGAATAGTCTATTTTCCATTCAATGCATCAATGATTAACCACTTCACACTCGTTTTTTTTTTTTCGAAGAAATCGATCAAAACAAATCGATTGTTTTTATTGATTTTTTTTCAATCGCTATCCGTGTACTTGGGACACAAGTAACATCGCATAAATCAGTAGAATGTGTGAACGCATCCCAGGTTTTTTTTATATGAAGATATTAAAGTTGAGCGAGAGTGGACATAACGCCAAGTGATCGCGCACAATCTAACACCAAAAAAGATTTGTGCTCACCAGTGAGCGCGCGAGTGTGAAGTGGTTAAGAGAAGATATCATAGCTAGATGTTATAGTAGGGTAACAAAAGGGAAATCTCTTGGGCGACTGGGATTGTTTCCCTTCTCCTGGTTCTTCCAGGTGATAGTTGTATAAGAGTGATTCTCATCAGGGGCGGTAGAGCTCCCTGAGGGGGCGTTGCGTTTCAAGGCAAATTTTGGGAGGGTTGAGAACCAACTACTGTTCATCAGTAAATTAAAATACATATTTACGTGTGAGACTCAGGTTCCCTTGGCCTCGACTACCATTCTAGAGTCTGGTAAGGCCTATACACTCAGCGAGTGAGTGTCTCGTGAGTGGCAAATGATGATGAAATATTTTTTTATAATTTTTATAGTATTGTAAAGGTATGGAAAACGTGGAAGGATTCGTGACTCGGACCATGGTGAGCCTTTACTCTCGCCGGTGATGAAATGTAAACACAGTTATACGTTGAACACATCAACACAATTATTAAACAATAATATCATTAGACAACCTCTCAATTAATCAAGGCACGTGATCCAAGCGGCTCCTGGTACCCTCTAGTTGACGACCTCTGGCAGTGACGGCACTCATGGCGGTCCTGTGCTCAGAGTATCGACAGAAAGGTACCCTTCCCGATAATCCTCAAGGCCGGCTGGGGGCTCCAAGCTATTAGCACGCCAGTCTGCGGTCTCAAGTTGGGGTTGCTAAGGCGGAGAGTCTGTGAACAACCTCGACTGTTGGCTGGTTTGTTACGATGATAATAAACAAGTTCGGTGTCGATTATGATTGCCATGGAAAGGGCGAGAGGAGAGTCTTCAGAATTGTCATGGCGGAGTAACGCAGAAGTGTGTTCACGCTGCAATTGTGGATGGAAGACTGCGTAAGGGAAGCGTGCTGTATTTCCGGGACCCCACTGTGTGGTGTTACATGGCCAACATGGCGTTAATTAAATTGATTGGTGAAATAACCACCACAGTACCTACAGCCATTTTCCTTTCTTAAACTATTCCTTAGAAATTTAACTCCTTTAGGTCCCAGACCATAGTGTCAACAAAAAAAATAAGATTAAGGATAAGTGTCTACCCATGTCTGATCCAATTACAGCTGCTTATTATGTGTTCTGAGGGCCGGAGATAACGCCAATAATGACGAGAATGTAAAGACAAAAAATAAATCATCCTCATGCATCATCAGCATCCTTTTAAATAGTTTATAAAACACAATTGAATAATATAATAAAACAAATGGATTATTAATATATTTTTATTTAAACTTACTACTAATTAACAACGACATCATATGGCCAGATCGCAGGCGGCGCTCTACAGTATACATGTCAGCGAATATTGAGAGCGGCATTGCACATGGGACTGAGGATCAATAGCTATAACAAAGTACATGCCCATATGCTAAAGAAGACCAAAGTCAAGCTCTACATGACCCTCATAAGGCCTGTCCTAACATACGGGTCTGAATGTTGGGCTCCGACAAGGCAAGATCAGCGACAATTGGATATCCTGGAGATGAGGATTCTGAGACAGATATTAGGAGCTGTACGGTTTATACAGGGATATACCAGTCACAGCTACCGTCAGAATGACTGGACTGAGGTGATTGGAGTGTGTAGAGCGGAACACCGCATCATCGAGGTTGACCGGAAAATGTATCGACGTGTCGGTAGATCAAATGAGATGGAGAATGGTGTTGGACCCCACTAAGGTTATTCTGCATATGATGATTGACTAATTAACAAATTTAAAATTACATAATTTAAAAACCACGTAGACTTTTGATAGCTTTATCCTCAACTATCGAAGACATTGGTACGTTGTTATGAAATTCCATCGTGAAAGTTGCCGTACCCGATGACAGTGAGCGTATATCCGTAGAATACCCCATTAATTCCGAGAGTGGAGTATAACATTCTATAACCTACAAATTGATAACGAAAAATTAATGCATGAACGTATAAATGGATGGAAATTTTAAAATAATTATTTATCTAGTATCAGTATTGCCAAGTTGATTGTATTACTACGGACTGGCCATAAAGGATGAATGCAGATTAACAGCCTAAGTTATATAATAAAGAGATTTGGTTTTAATAATTAACGCGTCTTCCCTTAAGATTAATCTCAATTGACTATCCAGTGATTCAACCCTATCTACATACTGAAACGATACTAACTTTATATTTTCCTCGAATACCAAAATGTTGTATGATTGCTCTCCGTCTGTGTAAATCATTAGTTAGTCGTGTTACATAATCTTCAGGACAAACGACCTCAAGAAACATAATCGGTTCAAGTATCGTGGACTCGGTGGATTTGAAAATCTTAAATCAATACAACATTAATTATATAATAGATTTCTCATACGATTAATGACAAATGCATACTTTTCTAAGACATTGTGTTACTGCCGCACTGATGGTAGTTTCGGTTGTTCCACGTGTCGTTTCAAACCAATGAAGAGTCACGCCCACATCTACCATCTAAAATAAGCATTATATTCAACGTAATATTATACACATCATATTAAAAATTTTATCTCACCGGACAGCTTAATTTTGGTCCACTTAATAGTGCAGATTCTACTCCGTTTCTTATAGCTTGAAGATTTTTAGGGTAAATATGAGCTAAATTAGATGCACTATCATGTTTAGAATCCATTCTATATATCAAATAACATTCATTAATAACTTGTAAAATGTTATAAATAATACAGTTTATTATATTTTTACTTTAAAACATCCCGACTGATTGAATTATCGATCGGATAAGCAGATAACGTAACGTTGACATTATGTTTTGATCCGCCGATCGTATTTTCAAGTGTATGCGATTCTTTTCCTTGCGATTTTAACGTTTCTTTGTATGCTATTTGCAATGGACCGAGCTCGGCATCAATTTTATATTCCGTTAATATTCTTTCTTTTATAATTTCGAGATGTAGCTCGCCCATACCTGTCGATATTTAATTTAATGATTAAATATATAATTGAATATGTACTTCATTTATTATAATCATACCGGCTAAAACAGTTTGCGCGGTGTCTGGATTATTGGTTACTCTTAAACTAGGATCTTCTCGCTGTAGTTCGGCGAGTGCCGTGTCTAGAGCGGTCTGATATGCTAAACTCGGCGGTTCGATGGAGCATAAAAATACGGGATCAGGAATTGTGGCGCCCATCCCTAAAATTGTGGCTACGGCCGATTCGATGTCCGTATCGCTGTCTGCATTTGCCAATATTTTATTCTTGATAACGGGGGGGATATCGAGTTTTTTCATTTTATCAGAATCTTTCATGATTTCAATGAGCTTTTTTCTGGCTACCGTCGCTGCTGATTGTGAAGATGTAATAATATCGCCCGTCATTGTTTCCTGCAAATTTATACCGCTTATTAAATATCAATTATGTTTCTTTTATAATGCTTTATTAAAATTATTACTTTCAAGCCGCTTAAAACAGCAACATTTCCGTTATCAATTTTATTAACTATTTCATATTCATCGGCGTAAGGAACATATAAAATACCTGCCTAAAAAGATATTTTATTTTAAATAAAAAATATTATGTTATTATATTATTAACCCTTTAAACGCGGCAGAGCTAAACACAAATCTGAATCTGTAGACGGTGATGTTTTTTACCAAATTATCAGAAAACGAAGAAAAAGTGTGAATAAGGAAATGTTCTTCGATCTTAATTGAAAAAATTAATTGTATTCGTTATATTTTCGCAATAATAAATGAAACATAAAATCTAAAATCAATGGTTCAAACAAAAAGTGGAAATTTTGACCTAGAAAATAAATCTTTAAGTGAGAGGGTAGACAAAGTAGAAAATGAGACTCTAAGAACAATTAAAAATGATTGGCCAGATTCATAAGTAGGGTGTATGGATGCTGCATCATTTGAAAGCGATGAAAGCATTCGAATTCGAATGTGTCAAGAATTAATAAAATTGGAGGAACATTCAACATTTCTTCGACATCTTATGACAAGGAATGAGAAGTGACTTTCTAAAGGGCAGGTACCAGTGGCGGATTTATTACTGGAGAGGCCCCAGGCGCAATTCAATTTTGAGGCCCCGATAAATATGGCCAGACAATAACGGCACAGTTCATTTGTGAAGATGGAACGATTAAAAATGAGTATTAATAGAAATAAAATTCAGAATATTCAGTAGTGAAAATTAAATTAAAGTTCTGAACACAGACGCCGGATGCTGTTACCACACGCATTATATCATGCATGCCGCATTCAAAGGGTTAAATGAAATAAAATATACCTGTTCTGTTCTTTGTTTAGGAATATTAAATATTTTTTGACCCTTATTTAAATTTCCCGAAAATATTCTAAAATAAGTCAATACACCTTTTTGGTCATCGTGTTGTACTTTAAAAGCTTTAGCGCTCAAATCTTTTCCGAAACAGCTATAAATTTCATTACGTTCTAAAGGCGATGGTAGATAATCTATAATGCAATTCATCAGTGGTTGTACGCCGACATTTTTATACGAACTCCCACATAACACAGGATATATTTCTTGCTTAATGGTCGAATTTCTTAATGAATTGATTAGTAAGGCTGTATCTATATTATCTAATGAATCAGATTGAATAATATGATCGGCCAATTCATCATTAAGTCCGGATAAAACGTCTGTAACATTTCGCCGTTCAGATATGGCACTCTCCCACATTAATCCATCAGCCGATTCTGTCAATTTCTTTGATAAAAATTTTGTTCCTTTAATATCCGCATCCCATAAAAGATATTCCATTTTGATGATATCTATTAAACCTATGAAATGATACATTTTTAAATTGATTTCCGATTGCTTTATAAAAATAATTGCGATGATTTACCTATTAATTTTTTATTGTTATCTTTAATGGGAATATGTAAGCATAAGGGATTTATATCAAGCTTTTGACGTAGAGATTCCATGCACATTTTTATATCAGCATCGGATCTATCCATTTTATTCACATATATAATTCTTGGCAATCTGTGATTGTCGCATTGACGCCAGACGGTCAGCGTTTGTGCTTCAACACCTGATTGAAGTATGTCCTGGATGAAACTCTTTATATAAAATATATCTTAATTATACAAATTGATCATAAAATCAATTAATCTTATCACCTGCTGAAGCGTCTAATATGACTACAGCACCATCCAAAACACCCAGACTCTGTTCGACCTCCATTGTGAAATCAATGTGTCCAGGCGTATCTATTAAATTGAATTGATGATCATTCCATCCAAAAGATACAGCAGCGGCTATAATTTAAAATAAATGTATATAACAATTCATGGATTTTAAATCTTGTTGATCAAGTGATAAAATATCGTACAAGCAATTGTTATTCCTCGCTGACGTTCCTGTTCCATAAAATCCGTTACCGTATTACCATGGTGGACTTCTCCCATGGATCGTATTGTTCCAGAGTAATATAACATTCGCTCAGTTGTAGTCGTTTTGCCTAATGCATATTGAAAATGGTTTATTTATACTGTTACGCAATTTTTTTAAAAATATTTCACCGAATTATTTATCTAACCTGCATCGATGTGAGCCAATATTCCGATATTTCTAAGTTTATCGGTGGTAATTTCTGTAATATAATTAGGTGTGACATTTTTAAGACTTCGTCGAATTTGTGTGGCGTTTGAGATGATCCGTGGGCATCGAGAAACGACATTCATATCGACGCACGCGACTGTCAAATGTTTCAAATACTTGGCCTAAACAATCGGAAATAATGTTGATTTATAAATAAATCGTTTATCAAAATAAAATGTGTTTAACACTTAAAATTTTAAAATAAAAATGCAATAAAATAAATAAATATGGTTATTCTAATTATAAATTATTTTTAGTATGCTTTAGAATTTAAATTAAAGTTTCATTTAATTATAATGATATGTATTATATATAATAATTTGTTATTTGAATCGTTGTTTTATTTATCATATTTGTTAGGTCGTATATTTATGAAAATAATACATTGTCTATGAATTTATAAATTGAGTTGGCAATACTGACGTGTCCATAAACAATTGTTTTGCCGGCGTGGGGTTAACTGACAGCTACCATGGGGGTGCCGGCGTTCTTTCGCTGGCTCAGCCGCAAATATCCTAGTGTTATCGTCGAATGCATTGAGCAAATGGTATTTATGAATCCCTCATAATATATTGTAAATATAATAACGTCATGTTGAAAAATATTGAACCTAATTTCATAAATTGTGTTTAATATCTGCGATGAACTTGCATTTTTGCTGTTTAAATGACAACATTATTATGTTTGATAAGAAATACTATTTTTTAGCCTGTCGATGTCGATGGCGTACGTATACCAATTGATGCATCCACACCTAATCCGAATGGGATAGAATTTGATAATTTATATCTCGATATGAATGGTATCATTCATCCTTGTACTCATCCAGAAGATAAACCAGGTATAAAAACAAGTGTATTACTGTTTCTTCAATTGCCGGAATCGTGGGATTGGGAATGCGATTTATATTTAATATTTATTGTTTTTTAGCACCTAAAAATGAGGATGAGATGATGATCGCTATCTTTGAATGTGTAGACCGATTATTCAGAATCGTACGCCCTAGAAAATTGTTGTATATGGCTATTGACGGTGTCGTAAGTACATACATAATAGAGATAAATAGTAATACATTACTTATTAATAAAATATTTCATTATTTCTTTAGGCACCATGTGCAAAAATGAATCAACAGCGATCCAGAAGATTCAGAGCTTCGAAGGAAGGCCAAGAAAAGCGAATTGAGGTCGCAAGGATACGTCAAGAATTGAGTGACAAAGGTGCAAGTGTACCGCCAGAAAAGGAAAAGGCTAATCATTTTGATCTCAATTGTATTACACCAGGAACAGAATTTATGGATAGACTTAGTCGATGCCTGCATTATTATATTCACGACAGGTATGTATAATAAATTACGTGATTTTTATATTAATTATATTTTAATGAAATCATTTATTCTGTATATTAGATTAAATAATGATCCTGGATGGAAAGGAGTTAAGGTCATATTATCGGACGCGAAAGCTCCCGGAGAAGGAGAACATAAGATTATGGATTACATACGTAGACAGAGAGGTAATATTTAAAATATGTATATAGAAATGTAATAATTATGCGCAGGAGCCACTCGTGACTTTAAGAACAGGTGGGGCATGATGCGGTTGAAGTTCCCCCTCCCCATTTTTTTCAAAAAAAATTAATTGAATATATTTTTAGTATAGTGATGTCGAACCAAGAAAATAATAATCGGATTAATCAATTTTTTTTATTTCGAAATTAACAAAACTATCATAAAAAAGTGTGTATTTTTCACAAAATCAAATGGAAATCATTTTTATTAATATTTATTTATTTGAACTCATGTCTCAATAATCATAATCGCTATAAATGCCCAAACACATACGATTATGGTTCTGTTCGCATATTTCAGCTAATTATTATATTTTTATTAGGAGAAATGTGTGTGGGGCAGTGCCCTGGTTGCCCCTAAGGACGAGCTGCACTTGATAATGTGTTGAAATTCATGATTATTTTTTTACAGCACAACCTGATCACGATCCTAATACACAACACGTTTTATGCGGAGCTGATGCTGATCTTATTATGTTGGGACTTGCTACTCACGAGCCTAATTTCACAATCATTCGAGAAGAGTTTAAACCAAATAAACCGAGACCTTGCGATATTTGTGGACAAGTTGGTATGTTTCGAAAAAATATTCATTATATTAATACAATTTGTATTCTTTACTAAATAAAATATTTTTTCAGGTCATGAAATGAAAGAGTGTATCGGAATTGTTCACGAAGACGCTACTCTAGCGACGACTAATCCAGAGATGGTCGTACAAGACCAATATATTTTTGTTCGACTCAACGTTCTAAGGGAATATTTAGAAAAGGAGTTGGTTTTGCCGAATCTTCCGTTCGAGTACAATTTTGAAAGAATTTTAGACGATTGGGTTTTCATGTGTTTCTTTGTTGGAAACGATTTCCTTCCTCATTTACCTAGTTTGGAGATTCGCGAAGGTGCGATTAATCGACTCGTAAATTTATATAAAAAGACGATATATAAAACAAGGGTAATATTTTAATTTAATTTTAATCAATTGATCGACATATTGAATATAAAATACGGAGTTTTTATTTTATTTTATAGGGTTGGTTAACTGATTCCGGAGACGTCAATCTGGACAGTGTTCAAATGATTATGTCAGATCTTGGACAAGCCGAGGATGAGATATTTAAGAAACGTCAGCAGACTGAGCTGACGTTCAAAGCCAGAGATAAAGCTAGAAAACGTAGAGAAAAAATGGAGAGACCTAACTTTAATGCGTTGGATAAAACACAGTTTGCAGCCACGGTGAGAATATAGGGATACAGGCTATCATTCCTGATATTTGGAAGTAACCTACTAATTTTAAGGATATTCAAGTTTTATTGCAACTTTAAATGGGGCATAAAAATTAAAAATAAATAATATAAATAATAAAATTGTCATGAATATAATATTGATTGTGTATAGCCTATCGGAAGTGGACCGAACACCGTACGGGATGCAAGACGTGAAATTTTTAAAACTCGCATAGCTGGGGCGCAATCGGATGTTTCTTCAAGTCCTCACGACTCGCAACGGGCATCATATCATACGGTATTTATAAATTATAATAATTTTAATTTTTTCTGAGCTTCAAAAAAAAACTGCTTTTTATAGTCCTCTGGTCATGACTCGGATAGGAGAGGTTTTAAAAGAAAATTTAACGACGGACAAGATCAGTCAAATGAAAAGAAAGACGAAGAATCGGAAGAAGAAGATCATCAAGTCAACGATGAAGTACGTCTATGGGAAGATGGATTTAAAGATCGGTATTATGAGAGTAAATTCGATGTTGCAGCCGAAAACCATCAATTTAGGTATGTTATTAATTATTAAAACATATGAAATGGTTTTAAAATGAATTAAATTATATTTTACAGATACAATGTAGCTTTGCAATACGTACGTGGATTGTGCTGGGTTTTACGTTATTATTATCAGGGTTGCGCTTCGTGGAAATGGTATTTTCCGTATCATTATGCGCCTTTTGCATCGGATTTTGTAAATATCGGAGGACTCTCGACTCAGTTTGAGAAAAGCACCAAACCAGTAATGCTACATTTATATTTTTTAATATTTCAGAAATTAAAACATTTTATTGATTGTATTAATTATTGATAGATTCGTCCGATGGAACAACTCATGAGCGTTTTTCCGGCGGCGAGTGGAAATCTTGTTCCCCCATCATGGGCCACCCTCATGAGTGATCCAGTGAGTATATTATTAATATAGGTATTTCTCAATTTTACCGAGTAGCGCTTCTAAACTTTGTTTTTAAGTCAAATTATTTACATTTTTTTTTAAATAATAACTTATTTCATAATACAAATGAAGTTAAGCATTCATTCAAGAATATATTCAAAATTCATCTTTTTTCCTGTAGATTTCATGGTAGCAAACAAGGCTTTCCCGAATACGGCATCATTTTTTATCTAAGTTAATTTTTTGCGATCCTTTGCATTTTTCCTTTAACCCTCGTTGTTCGCGGGGTATATGATCTGGACATGGTCAAGATAAGCAAAATTTCGCGATTAATAGGGAATTTAAAGAAAAAATCATTTTAAAATTAAAAAAAATACTTTATTCATAAAATAAACATTATTAACCTAGCTATGCCGATAGAGTATATTGGGGACTCCAATAGAATTCTCGTGGCACGTGTCAACTAGTACGTTTGGATGCGAGATCCAACCTGGATGCGAGTGAGAAAAAACATCGCGCCCGTGGCTACAGAACCGAATATTGTTGTTTTTATTTTTTTTTCGCAATTGTGGATAATAAAGGTCAATGATTATTTATAATATTTATTCTTTAATCCGATGGTGATAGCTCGGCTCACGGGCTCGGGACCCGTATTCGTAGACCCAAGTTAACCTGGAGAAAATCCGTCACAGTCATGACATCATGGTTGAGACGGTGTCCTCCAGGTGGCAAAGACCCGCCTCTGGGTTATAAGGCCACGTTGAGAGAGAGAGAGATTCTTTAGACCTTTTCGGACAAATAAGAGTTTGGGACATTATATTAAATATTTTTTTTTAAATTTAGGATTTTATATTAAAAGAGTTATTCGAGAAAAATCAAAAACTTGGAGTCTAGTCTGGTCTAGAGCAATGGACGCCATCGGCACGGCTAGGTTGAAAAATGCAAAATATCGTCCAAATTATAAAGCATATCATGAAAAACTGTTTTTGTTCTTAGAATAATTCATTTTTAAAAAAAATGTCAATATATTGATGAATTCTTGACTTGAAATGCTTGGGGTCTCTGGTAGACCCCCTCGGACGGCTCGGTTGTTTTCGTGCCGCCATGACGGATCGTTTAATAACAAATAATGTCATAATTATGGAAAAAAACTGCATACCAAGACGACTTGGATCCCTGTTGCATGAACGCAAAAGGGGAGCCCACATGTCGCTTGTGAGACTGAGGTCCCTTTGGCCTCATCTACTATTCGTTGACAGGCGCCGGAAGATTAGGGGGCTCCAAGAGAGGAAATTCTTTTTTTTGTAAAGTGGCCTCAGTTAAAGTTCTGTTCTGCGCTGGACACTATCGACGCGCCACTGCTCACTCATAGTCATTGTCGTTTTCTTCCAACAACTCCATGCAACAATTGTGAAGAGAAATGACCTTTTAAATGATTTTTTTAGGTTTAAACGCGTAATTATTTGGTACATAGTATAGGAGTCCGTTTCGCCAATTTGGTGAGCACCCGATCACACCCGATCAATACGAATTGGCCCTAGCCTCGTCTGATTATTATTGTTACAATCTGCGCGTTGACAGCTCGGCTCCCGGGCTTATGGCTGGCGACCTGACCCGTATTCGAAGAGCCAAGATTCCTCCCTCCAGGTGGCAAAGACCCGCCTCAGGGTTATAAGGCCACTTAAATTTAAAAAAAAATAAACTAACACCTTCGATGTCTCTGGAAATGGCTAAAACACTAATCACTTTTTTTCATCATTTTTTCATCTCATCGGGGGCTTCATTGCCCGTTTTCCCTGTTGGCCACATGACCAGTCCACTTCAACCGGGCGATTCTTGAGGCTATATCAGTCACTAGTATTCTCATGGATCGTTCGATGCGATTTACTGAGTTTCTGATTCCATTTTCCAAAAATCGTTCAACGTTGCAAATCCTTTCTTTATTTTTAGGATCTTGTAAATTATTTTCCATGCCATGGTATATGATGAAATTTGTCCTCTCTTTAAAGATATTATCTTATTCAAATGTTAAAAAGTATTTAAATATTTCATTCAAACGAACAAAGATATTTTATCGAACCGCTGTAACTCGAGATTTACCTGTACAAATAATATAAAATTTCATACCATGTATAAATTTTGCATTTCATTGGATTACAGGATTCACCGATCATTGATTTTTATCCAGACGATTTTAAGATTGATTTGAATGGAAAGAAATTCGCTTGGCAGGGCGTAGCTTTGTTACCATTTGTTGAAGAGAAGCGGCTATTCAAAGCACTATCTTCATATTATGATCATTTAACACAGGCCGAAAGTATGTTTATATATATTAATCGGATTGCTATAAAATATTGTATAATTTTTACATTAAAAATGTTTTGTTTTTAGGAATGCGTAATTCACTCGGCAGTGATCGTATTTACGTAGAAATTAGTAATACGTCGTATGCTTTCATAAAAAATATGTATTTAGAAGTGGCCGGGGATGATGTTCAAGATATGACACCGGATACAGAGGTACCTTACGCATCGGAAGGCGTCCGAGGCACGATAATGGTCGCCGATGATTGTATCATCGAGGGAGGGTATGTATAATGCATATTTTTATTATTGATTTAACGAATTTGTGTAAGATGGATTTTTAATTTTTTAGGCAGCTCAATTCACCTGTGCCTGGTTTACGGTTTATAACTGATAACAACGTTTTGTGCGCAAGATATAAGGATCCTGAATATCCTGAAGATTTTATCTTCCCAGCGATTAAATTAAAGGGCGCCATCGAACCCGTGAGGGTGCTTAAACCAGGCGATCTCTCGCACGAAGAAAACAGGAATTACAGACCCATGATCGGTTAGTTTTTATTATAAAACGTAAAGAAATCACATATTTTTTTTTGCAACAAAAGGGTCAGGTTGCCACCCATAAATCCAGGAGCCGAGCTGTCAATGCTTGGATTGTAACAATAATAATCGGTGGGCCGAGTCGTATTTACTTTACCGTCTGATCGGATGCTACAGGAACCTCCGGTAGTACATCCATTCCGAATCAACACGGAAAGCGACTTAGCGGCATAGTTCCGTAGAATCTAAAAAATCATGATTGTGCCCAACTGCGATCACGACCACGTCCAATAGTCCAAGTTTTAGTAATTCATAGTGAATTATTTCCAAAACATCCCACCAAATACGAAAGGAGACCTTTTTCTGTCAATAATGGCCCAGGGGTGGACACAGGTACCTAATTCGATGAAAGTCATTGTTTTTTCTTTCTCAGATTGGGGTAAAGGACCCACTTCTCATCTCTAGTAACAATATATCTAAGAAATGGATCGGTTTCATATCTGTAAACATATCTGTTTCATATCTTCAACAGTAAAAGTTGAAATATGGTTATTCTTAGTTCTAAGACTGTTGGAGAGATTTCGCGCAGCACAAATTCTTTGTCCATTTTTTTCCGTGCCTTTTTCAGTGTTTCACGGTTGATCATGGAAAAACTAACGAATTTAAAGTGTCATCGATTTTATTTTATTTATTTATCATAAAGAAAACAATGCGTGATTGGCATTACAGATTAAACTATTGCCATATTGTCCATAAAAAAAAAACATAACATTAAAATAAAAAAAACATAAATATAATTTAAAAATATAAAATAAAAAATAATTAAAACTAATGAAATGGCAATATTTAACATCAAACATATCTACATAGTTGACCAAGTTGTTGAGCATAGTAATAACTCTGATTACTGGAGAGTTTCCAAGAGCATTTGTCCTCAAATTTGGTTGAAGAAAAAGCACACTAGAACGAGCTCGTGGGTAGTGAGGTGGCGCCCGTAAGGGCAACTCGCACAGTACAAAAACATTATGTACTGCACCAACCAACAGCTTGAAGAAGTGCTTTTCCAAGTTTATTGGCCTTCTTTTTCAAGTGTGTTACATACCCCAGGCAGCCCTGTACCAATGTGTCGGGGTATAAAATGGGGTAGAATCCAAACTCCCTCATGTATCGATTTTCTCTAATCTGAGATAATTCGAAGCGTCCTCCTTATAACTAAGGTGCTATGTATGTAATGAGAATTTCTCAAGACAAAGCCCAACATTCTTGATGATCTCATACATATAATAAGAAAAAAACAGGAAAATTTAACTTTGAATTAAACAAAATACCTAAGGCTTTAAATAAAGATGATGGGCTCGTTTGATCTAGAAAATGTCATTGTTTGACATTTTCCAAACTTCATGGTAGGGCTGATTTAATATTGCCCAATCATGCAAAGAATCAATGTCTAACTGCAACAAAAGGGCATCTTCCGTTTATTATTTATTTATGAATAAAATAAATAATAAAGGTTCTAAATTTGCCCCTGTGGAATTCCGGAAGATGTATTGTAAGGATTCGATGTAAGGGAGTCGTATGTCACATATTGTTTCCTCTCTGATTTTAAGAGGTCTTCCTGATTTGTCTGTTTGAAAATGTCATTTCTTTCAGCTTTACCAAATACATAGTGTTATCGATTCATATAAACAAATTATATCTTTATTTTTATTTATAATAGGTATGGTGAGATCAAATACGCATGCAAATTTAGGTCCCGCTGGACATAGAATGTTGGGGCATCAAATTTCCGGTGACAGAAAGTATGGCAACGTACAACCGCCGAGTAAGTATTATTTGTTTTTTTTTATTATTAATTAATTACTGTATATATGTATTATTGTTAACAAAATTTGCCGTCAATTTGCGGCCAATGAATGTCGTTGGTTTCAAGTATCTTATTAAAGTCGTTTCTTGTACAATTGGGCTGTGGCTATGGGGTCCATTAATATCCGGCATTGTTCAGCTCAGAGCGGCTAATTTTCTCGTCATCGTCGCCGTGGGGGTCAGGGGCGGGGTAAGGGTTTCCTCCTCCAGAGCGTAGGGCATTGTCGGTCGGCAGTAATTATCCCGGGCCCCAATAGCGACGCCTCGTGCTGTCTCCGGCGATTGGGCACGCTCCTCCATTGTGCCGGATGTTTGTGCCACGTGCCGCCCGGTTTATTTTTCCAATACCCAAATTTGTTTTCGGTTCAATCCTTGATCGTTGCTATCCAGTGATTCACTCTCTGCTCCAGCATTATAATCGCTTAAAATGTGAACTTGTTCGCGCGCAGATTCTGTAGCTGCGCACGAATGCGCATGCGCCAATGAATCAGACAATCGAGGCGAATCTCGCCCAGTATGCATTCGTAATAATGCTATTATTACATAAATTTTAGAGATTATATAATTTTTATACGAGGAAAAATCTCCAGGTGTCTTATATACCGGAATATTAGCCTCGTTCCCAGATGAATAGGTAGGAGAAAACTTTTTATGGCACTCTCCGACAAGTGGATATCTGAACCGAGCGCTCGTTCACTACGCTCTTCAGCCAAAAACTAGATGAAAAGGAAATAAGTTTCAAAACGATTCTTTTATGAAATTAGTGGAACAGCGTGGAATCATATTTTTTTACGAGCTCGCGTCTTCTCGTTTACCCGCCTCCCGTGTTCGATAGCAAGATATGAAGATGGATATGTCAAAATTTGGACTTTCGTCACCCCTGTCACGGTTCACAACAATGACAGGAGTGAGGAGGAGGAGGAGGCACGCGCCACACCTCTTCAGATCCCGCGTGCTTTGTGCGCTTGTCACTCATTACAATGCGATCAATTAGCGGGAAAACATGACGCGGAGGCTGCCAGCCAGCAACCTCCCCTCTCCCCCTCCCCGCCAGCTACACTCGCCTCTACATTATTTATTAATTACACATCTATTATTTGGAACCCACACGCCATGAGCTGAACACAATGGACAATTGTGTTGTCATTCGGTACAGCCAATATCCGAAGGCATTGCTGTCTCTCGTTTTATTCCAAGAAGCGGCGAAGTGGAGTGGGTAATGAAAAATCATATTCTTACCTCCATCCTCTATTATTTCGTTGGTTTTTAATAATTCTGAATTTATACACGGTTTGAATGTAATGCGATTAAAAAAATGACGCGGATTTTTTCTCTTCATTACAACGACGAAGAAGCGGTTCAAAGTAAAAGCCATACGCAATCATCATCATCATTATTTGCTGTTTTATCCTATGCAGTTCTATATTTTTTTTGAAAAGTTATTTTCCTTCCAATAACTAATCTTGACCTTTTTTTATAATGTTTGGTATACCTCTTCTAATAGGCATTAGTCGTTTCTGTTAAATTGAGAAATAATAAAGATTTTTTGTTTATTCTTCTTGTCCTGTTCTGCAACGTCTGAATATAATCCACAGCTTCCAGAAAATAATACTATATACGACTAAATATTTTCTGAAGAAAAATGGTATTTAAATTGAAATTCTCTCGACATTCACTTGAGCAGAGCATTGCATTTTTTTTCATTGTCAATAATACCTTCAAAACTGTTATAATAAGTAGCGATAATCGGAATTAATTGGAATTATTTACTTTTAATATATTACTACACCTATATCCATCAATATTTTTCATTATATTCAAGGAAAGTGGATAATAAAAACAAGTTTAAGAAAAAGTTTCTAAATCGAGACCTCGAGAATAAAGTTTTTCCTGACAGGTTTTCTTTAGCATATCGTTGGTTTCCATTGCTAAAAGTGTAAACTTTATTAAGCCCTGGTGTCCAAATTGCTTAGTTGTGGATCTTCAATATTATCTAGAGCAGGGGTTCTTAACCTGTGTTCGATCGAACCCCAGGGGTTCGGTGAGTCAGTCTTCCGGGGTTCGGCGGAGGTCAAAACAGACACCCGACTTATTGTACGATATTATGAAAAATAATACGACGTATGATATAAGGCTTCGGTGAACGCGCATATGAAACTGTTGGGGTTCTGTACCTCCAACGAGGTTAAGAATCACTGATCTAGAGTAAGGTGTGCATACATCTGGATTACTTGGTAGTAGTGGAAATGTATCCTTTTCGTTTGATTTCTCTTCGAACTCACTTTCCTCTGCGTGTAAGAAACTCTCATCTGATGAACTATTGTCGGATGAACTCATCTTCAAGAGGGGGAAAAAACTGAATTTTAAAGTACTCGGACACTGGATCACAAACGGTTAATTTTAATAACTTATCAATAAACTAGAAAACCATAGAAAACATTATGTAGAACGGGCTGTACAGTTTCAATGTGATCTTAACCTAGCCGTGCCGATGGGGTATATATTGGGAACCCCAAGTTTTTGTCGCAAACTTTTTGTATTTGTCTAAAAAACGTACTAGTGAGAACTCTGAGACGAGCGTCGTTGCGTTGTCATTTACGCATCATATTGATTAGTTAAAAATCATGAAAGCATATTGTTAAAGAATTCATTAATATCTTGATTCCCCCTTCGGACGACTCAGTTGTTTTCAGGCCGCCGCGACGGATCGGTTAACGATTGTATGGCATCTTATCAAAATTTGTATAAATAATTAACGAAAGGGGCATCATGGAATTTAATAATCGAATACATTCATATTTAAAAGTAGTAATATTTTAAGTCAAGAAAATGTTAATCTTAATCATTATACAATTATGATATTACAGCGTCTTCACGCAATGGATAACATTAGTTTATGTATACGAATAAAAAAAAATGTCAGTGGGTTTCTCCATCTATTTTTAAATGTTTCATATTGTCTGGATTTATTTTAATGTTAAGTTGGCCGATATACAGGCTTTTGCGTTCGACGTTTCAAAGTTTCGAACATTCCGTCGATAATTGGGGCAAAGCGACGGTGGAGGATGTGTGTCGGTCCCCGGACGCTCTTTCATGAAAGCTCCGTCGGTCGAGTGGGCCATTCTCGACGTCGGCATTCTGCCGGTGTCGCAAATTCCGCCAATCAAGCCGGAAATGTCACAAACGCGTCCGTAATTGAATAAACGGTCGGATCGGAAGCGACGGAGATGTCCGGGCGGGGCCCCGCAGCCGCCGCCCATTATCTCGTTAACGCCCCCGGTGCACGCGGCCGGGGCGTCGCTGGCGGCGCTGGCGGCGCGGGGGGCGACGCTCCACTGACCATAATACATTATTAATCTTCCTATACAATTATCTATGTATAAAGACTTGCTACTTTTAATTCAATTTTTGTCCGCTACTGC